>JAVTVY010030073.1:0-13116 GCA_036873755.1 Hanleya hanleyi | reverse complement strand
GATAGATTTGATTCATACAGATCCAAGGAAGAGGAAAGCGAAGTGAGTGTCACATGTAATTGAGAGATCATGGGTTGTGTTACGGTTTCTTCGTTACCTTTCACTTGCAAACAAGTCGCTGGTAATTCCTCCAGGCAAATCTGTGTCGAGATCTGAATTGACTGGGTTAGCGCAGATGCATGCTTATATGCTGATAACGCTTTGGCTGAATTTTTCCCATGGCCATCTACGACGTAATAGTCCAAAAAGTATAAAATATTTCTTTTCAAAGATAGTAACTATTATAATTGAGTATTTTCTAATTTCCAGCAAGAAGATCTTAGCAAGATGCGTTCGGTCTCAACAAGTCTGGGTGCAGATTCTCAACCTCATCCTGTGGCTCTTTTCAAACGTTTGTCAAACCCGAATGAAACTGTGAGGAGTGGAGAAAATGGAAACATGGATGTTGAACAACTGGACATTCCAACCGAGGACCAGAAGTCAACTGTGAACAGCTCGCTTTCAGTTGAAAGGGATCATGACGTAGTACAACACACAAACAAGACTTACACATGTTCATTCTGTGATTATAGGTCCAGCTGCAAAGTTCACGTCACCAAACACATGAGAACACACACTGGAGAAAAGCCATATTCATGTTCAATGTGCGATTACAAATCTACTCATCAGAGTGCGCATGATAGACACATGAGAACACACACTGGAGAAAAGCCGTATCTGTGTTCGATATGTAATTATAGATCTGCTAATAGCGGTAGCCTAACTCAACATATGAGAACACACACTGGAGAGAAACCGTATGCCTGTCAACTGTGCGATTGTAAATTTAGGCAGAAAAATAGCCTGTCCATACATATGAGAACTCACACTGAAGAGAAACCATATGCCTGTCAACTGTGCGATTGTAAATTTAGGCAGAAACATCACCTATCCGTACATATGAGAACACACACTGGAGAAAAGCCGTATCTGTGTTTGATATGTAATTATAGATCTGCTAATACCGGTAACCTAACTCAACATATGAGAACACACACTGGAGAGAAACCATATGCCTGTCAACTGTGCGATTGTAAATTTAGGCAGCAAAACTGCCTGTCCGTACATATGAGAACTCACACTGGAGAAAAGCCATATGCATGTCCTCTGTGTGATCGTAAATATACACATAAACCTAACCTGTTGGCACATATGAGAACACATACTGGAGAAAAGCCATATGCATGTCAGTTGTGTGATCGTAAATATACGCGGAATAGCGGTCTTAACATTCATATGAGAACACACAGAGCAGAAAGATCATAAACATGCCATCCGAGACAGATTGATCTTTGTATAGTTTGGCTCAAGCGGGAGATCCAGGTTTCAATCCCGGAGTGAGTCCGGTTTGAAAAAGACTTTAAAACGTGGAACTTGCTTCTTCGTTTGACGATCAGCAGTAAGATGATAACGACCGATTGGCCATTGTCTGAATAATGTGACTGGGCGGAATATCAAGTCTGCTTGGGGTAAGGTACTCTGGCGCGGCAGAACTATGACATCGCGATTGCTCTGTTACACTTAAGGCTTCGTCGTGATAAGACAGACGAAAATTGTTCAAAGTGATTTTGGTTGGAAAGATTGGATCGATGAACTCTAAACAGAAGAGGACATGTGTCGGCACTGCTCACACTTAATAATGTGCATTCTTGGGGGGGGGGGGCGTGCGAGTGAGTGAATATGATTCAAGTTATTTCTGTTAGATATTATACATATTATAGACAGTTTTGTGACTATTATGAAGCCCATCACCCAGAGATTACAGAGCTGTTGGGAACCAGTCGCCATGGCAATCAGTCAGATGACTGGTCAGTACAGTACTGGTATTTGATACAGAGCATATACGAACTATCGTACATCATTGCGGTCATCAGATGAACATACCGTTGATTTAGGCTTGATAAAATTGCATATAATCATTTGTTATTTTAAGGATAGCTGTCACCTTAGAGGCAGTTTTTGCACCTCCATGGCAAGTTGTCGTCTGTATCAATAAATATACAAGATAACCATAATAAACTATATTTAAAAAAAAATTGAAATGAAAACAATAGCGTCCATTTTTCAATTGAAATTTCATGAAAACTGTTGGTCTTGTTTCAACTTTGATGGTATACCTTGATAGGAGACAATTCGAACTAGTAAACTTTATCTCAATTTTTTTTATTTTTACTTGGTTTTGTTTTTACAGCTATTTTACTAAGATGAATTGAAAAAAACGTATCTTAAAAGTTGAATAATTAAAAAACTCATTCGAACTTACAAAAACTGAGATACGGTTTACTAGATCATCTTATAAGTAACAAGCATGCCAAATTTCGAAAGCGTAGCTTGGATACTTTTCGAGAAATAACCCTTTAAATCTCGGATTTTGTACAAAAATGAAAGTCTAGAAATCGGGCAAAATGTGTCCAGCTATACATCTGATGAATTAATCCCAATTTTTTGCTTGAATTCTATTGTCAAATACATATTTAATCTGTCTAATGGGACCTACTCGAATTCCTGTTGATTCTGAATAACTATTACACTAAGTTTTTTTCATCAAGGCGGTTGAAAGTCCAATTTGAACTTTAAAAAACTTGCTAAAACCTGTGTGGATCACTTCCCGGCGGGTGTCTGAGTGAAGTGTCACTGTTATAATTAGAAACAAAAATACGGATGTTTGCATAGTTTTGATCAGAATATAAGTATATTAAGTATATATCAGTATATTAATGTAAATAAGTAGGACTAATAGATAATTAGCTTACCATAATACGGCGGAAATGAGTTTTGGAAAGGGAAATTTTAACAGACAAAAATAATAGTAGCCAAGCCCAAGCTAAGGCAATCTGTTTAATTGTTCCAGTGCCTCTAACCCTAATATTGAAGCACTTCTATTTATAATTTTGATTTCATTTTTGTTCGAGGAATATTTGAACGAAGAAATAAAAAAAGAGACCAATTTTGACCCTCTAAGGGGACAGCTATCCTTAAGAATTTGTATTGGTATTTGTTGAACATGTTGTACTGGTGTAACTTTCAGGCAGAAAATTTAATCAACCAGCTGTGGCGATGTACTGATCTAATTTGCGGTGGCCTAATGGTAGAGCGTCGGCCTCGTAAGCGGTAGGTACTGGGTCGATCCCAAGCCGGGTCATACCAAAGATTGAAAAATGGAACTTGTTGCTTCATCGCTTACGCTCAGCATTAAGAGGATAGCACAAGGACTGGTTCGCTCGGTGTCAATATAATGTGACTGAGTGGGGTGTCATGTCTGCCTACGACACACTGCCAAAAATAAGTTTCTTTTAGCTCAATTCTAGATGAATTACCTTAAAACAAGAAATGTTTTCTTAGTTTGTTCCATTTTGCCAGATTTATCTTATTTTAAGAAAAATTATCTTAAATAGAATTTAATTTTACTAGATATATCTTGTTATAAGAAAAGTTATCTTAAATAAGATTTATTTTTACCAGATGTATGGTGTGATAAGAAAAGTTATCTTAACTGGGATGTATTTTCTGTGATTTGTCTCCTTAAAATGTAAGATCGTGAATCGAGTGAAAACGGATCGCTACACTAATAGTATGAACCTGGGGTTTCCTGAAAGAAATTGTTCATTGTCAATTTGTAAGAGTTACTGTTACAATTTGCCTGACATATACGTGAAATTATATCTCCTACTTGAGTGAGGAACATATTTTTATAATTTAGTATTTTTATCTGCAAGTCCACCTCCACGTGCGGTTATGGTTTTCATATGGGTTCATGTATTTGATTCCGCCATTTTCAACTGAAAATTTGATGTTCTCTCCCAAAATTCTCGCGAATTATGTTGGTATCCAGGTACATTATTGAGGAAACTCAACTGCCTCTCAGTGGATCATTCTACAGATGAATGAGAGTAGCATGTTGCTCAATGTGTTCAATGAACTGAGCGAAAACGTCGACAATGATATTTGCGTTCTTTGGGAATGAATTTACAGGTATACAACAACAACAAATTGGAAAACAAACTAGATCCCATGGGCTTCTGTTGGTGAAAGTGCGGATCTGCAGTCTTTCAGGAAACATGTCTTTGAAATGTACATTGGTGGCAGGTTGCCTCTGACAATCTTTACTGGCAGGAACTTTTGGGGCTTTGAGTATTGGTCATATCATCCAAGTTGCCACATGAACAGGTACAATAAAATCGTATGTGAGATACAACACATATCACGAATCGTTAGATTCTTGGTATGTGATTTGGAATAGGTTAACCGGAAGACTATACTGTGAAGTCATGTGACTCAGTATGTCGGCCCCTCTTCCCACTTCCCTTATATGCGTTGTAATTTGCATAAAACATCGGATCTGTATTCTACATGGTATGCAGTGTATTGATTCCTTCAGTGTTTCCTAGTTCTTCCCTTCAGCTTCGAAAGAATATTCGTATATGAACTTGGGTGTATGCTTTAGCTTGCAAGACCTTGCAACCCTGTCTGCGACTAAACATAGGGACCTTCTCCACCACAAGCACCTGATGAGCACAAAGGTTGGGCAATTCTATTTGAACAGTTTAGGGGTTTTTACTATCAAGAGTGCAATATGCTCTTATATTTTTATTGTCTATGTAGAAGTGAAGATAATAGATTTTCTAAATTTTGAGAATTATCCATCATATCTTTGGTGTTTTGCATGGTTTTAATTATATCAGTCTATTGCCATATTATACAGTTTTGACATGGGCGAGAAATGTTGTGCAAATATATTCTAGTATTACTGCTATAAATGGAAAGAAATACTTGTCAATGAGAGGTTTTAAGGATGAATGCCAGAACAAAGGCCTTAAAATATTTAAAATAATTTCTTTATTTATCTGTTTTACATATATGACTTACTTTTGCCCTTCAATTGCATGATGAGTTGAAAGCGACGTTAAATCCTATTCATTCACTCACACTCCAATTGCATGATTTTATTTTGCTCATGTTTTTATGTATAATGCTAGCTGTAAGAAGCATATATTCATGTTCAGTTTTTGGCAGTAATAAGATATTAAAAAAAACATTAGTTAAAAACGTTAATTAGATTGTAGGAAGATATTTGAAGTGTCACTATGGAGCTCATTGTTTTATTGATCCTGTGGGGAATTGCGGCGTGGCTGAAGTAATTGGGATACTTCTTCTACATGCATGAACTTTTGTTTCTAATATGTAAAGACTATTCACTACATGTATCATTTGAATAAAATTTCCCCATATTTAAAATCTTTTTTTTTGTCATTTAATTTGATTAAATGTTGTTTAGTATGTTTTTTCTTAAGTAAATGTTGCTAGCTCAAGATCCCTTTGTTGAATTTACAATGTAAGATAATTTATCTTGAAGATTGTATACATGTTTTCTTGAGTAAGAATATTTAACTTAACAGCTTTGAGAAATATTTTCTTATCCAAGTGGTCAGTTTTTCTTGAACAAGTTAATTATCTAGAATAAGTTTAATATTCTTACCCCACTTCAAAAATATCTTACTTTAGATTTCATAGCAAGATAAATTATCTTACTGAAGAAAAAATCAGATTTTTTTGTTAAATGAGTAAAAAGCGCCAAGAAAATTTTTCTTAATTAAGATCTTCGTATAGGATTTGTGAATCTTGAATAAGATAAATAAACTTATAATTTTCTTATCCAAGGAAATATCCATAAGTAAATTATTCTTACACCACTCCATGATAATTTATCTTATTTCAAAATGATTTTTTCTTAAAATAAGTTTTTTTTCCTCGTTTTAAGCACCCTATTTTTGGCAGTGCATGATATTTCGGTGGGACACCACTATGAAACGGCAGCATTAGAGCTGCTCTATTACAAGTAGGTACCCCCGCTCCTCCCCTTCTCCTCCCTTCCCTTCCCCGTCGTGATATAGCTGAAAAAGTGTTGAAAGCGACGTTAAACCCTATTCATTCACTCACTCTAATTTGTTGATTGGTTGATTATTTTTATTTTTTTCGAATAACACTTTAATTGTCTCTCGAAGCTTTTTAAATGTATATGTAACGTACAGTTAATTTCCAATAATCAACGTTTGAGATGGTGAAAATAGTAGCACTGTCCATACATGAAGTGACAAATGTGGCAAGGCCAAACTGCGTTAATAAGTGATGAAAAAGCTTTACCGTTAGTCATAACTATGAAACTGGTATGTTAAATTAAGTTTATAAAAGAAGACAAATGAACACTGGTCCGAATCCTGGGTGTACAACACTTCCCCAACATCCTGGCCATCTGTCAGAGAAGGTGTTCGTCATGGGATAAATTATTTGGACGGCAAGGAAAGACTCAACACCAGGAGTTTGGACAACCGCTACACCGAGTTTATTCTGGACCTGAACAGTAATGAACAATCGAAAAGATTGTTAGCAGTCCGCCCACGATTACACCGAGTAGGCGAATACATGTCAGTCTAACATCAATTCAGCTTTAGTCAATTAGATAATAATGTCCACAATAATTCACAATGATCCTCGAATTAACAATAATCCCCATAAAACAATGCTATTCAACCCCAAATATATCAATCAGAATACACAATCGAAATATTACCCTTGGGTCATGCTATTGCAGCTATCAATTATACTGACCGTTCCATAAACGAGAAAACTGTACGAATAATACACCTGAATAGTAATGAACAATCGGGAAGATTGTTAGCAGTTCGACCACGATTACACCGAGTAGGCGAATACCGGAGTCGTACCGGTATGCCAGTTTTATATCCGAGAACGGCAGTAGTATACATAACGCAAATTGATAGAATAGCGCCTCACTGCGCATGCGCAGAACCTGGTGTGACGTCATAAGTGTAGGTTTTGTGGCGGTATTGGGGCGGTGTGCGCATGTGTGATGTGTGGGAGGTGGGTACAAGATGGCCGCCATGTGGGAGGTGGGTACAAGATGGCCGCCATGTGGGAGGTGGGTACAAGATGGCCGCCATGTGGGAGGTGGGTACAAGATGGCCGCCATGTGGGAGGTGGGTACAAGATAGCCGCCATGTGGGAGGTGGGTACAAGATGGCCGCCATGTGGGAGGTGGGTACAAGATGGCCGCCAGTGTCAGTCAGTGCAAGATGTGGGAGGTGGGTACAAGATGGCCGCTGTGTCAGTCAGTGCAAGATGTGGGAGGTGGGTACAAGATGGCCGCCAGTGTCAGTCAGTGCAAGATGTGGGAGGTGGGTACAAGATGGCCGCTATGTGGGAGGTGGGTACAAGATGGCCGCCATGTGGGGAGGTGGGTACAAGATGGCCGCCATGTCAGTCAGTGCAAGATGTGAGAGGTGGGTACAAGATGGCCGCCAAGTGTCAGTCAGTGCAGATGTGGGAGGTGGGTGGCAAGATGGCCGCCAGTGTCAGTCAGTGCAAGATGTGGGAGGTGGGAGGCCAAGATGGCCGCCATGTGGGGAGGTGGGTACAAGATGGCCGCCATGTGGGAGGTGGGTACAAGATGGCCGCCAAGTGTCAGTCAGTGCAAGATGTGGGAGGTGGGTACAAGATGGCCGCCATGTGGGAGGTGGGTACAAGATGGCCGCCATGTGGGAGGTGGGCATGATGGCCGCTATGTGAGGTGGGTACAAGATGGCCGCCATGTGGGAGGTGGGTACAAGATGGCCGCCATGTGGGGAGGTGGGTGCATAAGATGGCCGCCATGTGGGAGAGGTGGGTACAAGATGGCCGCCAGTGTCAGTCAGTGCAAGATGTGGGAGGTGGGTACAAGATGGCCGCCAGTGTCAGTCAGTGCAAGATGGGAGGGGTACAAGATGGCCGCCATGTGGAGGTGGGGTACAAGATGGCCGCCATGTGGGAGAGGTGGGTACAAGATGGCCGCCAAGTGTCAGTCAGTGCAAGATGTGGAGGTGGGTACAAGATGGCCGCCAAGTGTCAGTCAGTGCAAGATGTGGGAGGGCACAAGATGGCCGCCAAGTGCTGGGGTCAGTGCAAGATGTGGGAGGTGGGAGTAGCCAAGATGGCCGCCATGTGGGAGGTGGGCACAAGATAGCCGCCATGTGGGAGGTGGGTACAAGATGGCCGCCATGTGGGAGGTGGGTACAAGATGGCCGCCATGTGGGAGGTGGGTACAAGATGGCCGCCATGTGGGAGGTGGGTACAAGATGGCCGCCATGTGGAAGATGTGGGAGGTGGGTACAAGATGGCCGCCAGTGTCATGATGTGGGAGGTGGGTACAAGATGGCCGCGAGTAGTAAAATGTATAAAAGGAGTTGATTTTTAGGGAAAGGATTGTATTCAATCTGACTTACCTGACCTGACTTGATCAGCCAGCCAGCCCGCCAACCAGTCCTCACTTATGCATTTCTAGCCTTCGTGGCGGGGTTGAAGATCACGGGAAATGACGAACTAGCGGATCTACTTGAAGCCGACGTTATACAAGATGAAGATATCTTAGCGATGGATTCCACTACCGAACAGCGTACTACAGCTAGCAAACGTACACACACTACTCCAGAGGCGAGTACTACACCGACCAAACGCGTTTCACGCTCCAAACGCCCCCGACTAACACCGTTAGTTATACCTGAGTCAGTAGTTGTACCCCATATTCATATATAATTGTATTAAATTCAATACCCTTGTGAATACGTTCATTCTATTTGTGTTAATAAAGTAGAAAATTACAAAAAAAAATGCTTAGTGTTCATTCTTTTGTTCCCTAGTTCCAATACGTGTATTTTCATACCTTTAGGCCGTCGCGCATGCGCACAATCACCCTAATTCAATCTTCCACCCAGTGCATCAGATAGCCCTTCTCCTTACCTTCAATTTGATACCTCACTCGACCCCATTGGCTCATTTTTAAAACAATTTTTTTGCTATAGGGTGATAATTTACACCCTTCACTGCCGCGCATGCGCAGAATGCCGATATTTCAATCCCATACCCAGTGCATCAGATAGCCCTTCTCCTCACCTTCAATTTGATACCTCACTCGATCCCATTGGCCCATTTTAAAAATAATTTTTTTTGCTATAGGGTGATAATTACACCCTTTTTTTTTCGCTAATTTCACTAATTTCAATTTTTAATTGTTAAAAAAACATAGAAAATGAAAAAGATTTTTTTTGGCGCCATGAATCTTTTTTCTCTTTTTTATTAAGTTTTAAAAAAAAAAAAAAAATTTGGCTTCCATTTCCCTTTCCCTCCCCCCCTCCCCCTTTTTCCGTTTTTCAATATTTAATTGTTAAAAAATTGAAAAAATTGAAATTTTTTTCTTGGGGCATAACAATGATGGGGTCTGATGTTAATTTTTGTGCAAAGTTAGAAGTTCCTCTTCCGGGAAAGATGGTTGGCCCTGAAAAGGGCCGTTAGTGTTACTTCACCACCACACTTACGCACGGTAGATTTTCTTTATTCCTGCTACATGTTTCCGACAAATTGGACATTTTATTTTGAGATGGTTCTCGCCGGCCTCAGTGCAATGGCACATGTCTCCTACACACGTTAGTGTCACCCAACAATCTGCACATAGACATAAATGACCGCATGGTAAAACAGCAAACTGGCTTTCGTCATCTGTACATATGCTACAGCGTGATATTTTCTGCTCTTTATCCAGTTGTTCGTATTGTCTGTCAAGCTCCTCACCCCTTTTAATCGCGTCTTCTTTCAGTTCATTAATCAAGTTGTTCAGGCGGGTTACCTGGGCTTTACACCCAGAGCATTGTTGTGGTGGAGTTTCGGCGGTAGTTGAAATCATTGGAATTTCAACAGGCGTTGTCGTGGGCCCACGTCTACTATTTAACCATGGCAGTTCATCTTGTAGTTCCTCATCAGTTGAGTCATTATCAGGTTCTTGTAGGGTTTCCATCGTGCCTATTTCTGCGTCATGTTCATCCCTTAGTCTTTCCAATTGTGCATTTTCTTCCACAGTTCGCCGCAGTTCTTCTAATTCTTCTGTACTGCGTGTTAAGATGGTTCTTTCGTTTTCCAATTCCCTTTGAAAACTGGTGGTTACCATCATTCCATCATTTTCCACAACGCTAACCAGCTCTGGGTATTGCGTAGCGGCATTTCTCGGGTCCCTAACGGGGTGCAGTGTAAACAGCTCACGTCTTGTTGAATTCATGATTGTATGGGTGAATAAATGTTACAATATACACGTATTTATACTTTTAGTGGTCTGTGGGAGGTGGGACAAGATGGCCGCCATGTGGGAGGTGGGACAAGATGGCCGCCAGTGTCAGTCAGTGCAAGCTGTGGGAGGTGGGACAAGATGGCCGCCAAGTGTCAGTGAGTACAAGATATGCATGGCCGCCAAGTGTGCTTTGTTATCATTGTTCAAGCATAAAAATTTCTTATTTTTTTCCATAAATCCGTTACAATTTTCTCGGAATTATGATAACACTAATCCATAGTGTACACGTATTTTTTTTTTTAGCCAGGAAAATTAAATTATTTTCCAATGTACCTGGGTTTTACACTACCGTACACTAACTTTATGATTTTTAAAATGCCTAAAATTAATAAAATAATCCTCTATTCTTGCGTTAGGTTGTTAAATTTTAAATATAACACTAATGAATGGCCTGAGTTTAACTTGTAATAAAATTTACAGGTGTCCTGACATTGATTGTAAAATGAAAAGCTGTTTATAATTGTTAAACAAACACACATATATTTTTTCTTCAGCAGCGTAGCACACGATACAACCAGTGTGTTTTCGCTGCGCATGCGCGCGTGTCTTACACTATAAATACCACATTTTTTTTTAATTATTCACAATTAATCTGAGTGCTCAGTCATGGATTTACCCTTGGCGCAACTCATGGATATTGACAACACATCAGATTTGTTCACAAATCATGATAATCAAGTACAACGCCTCGACAGTATCATGAATTTGGTACACGATGAACCTCGATTAGATGATAGAATCAACCCCTTATTCATACCTGAACCCCAGAACTATCCTGCACCAACTCATTGTGAACAGCCTGCACAAACATCGCCGCTGGATAATTTCTTCGCCTTGACAACAACCACACCGGATGTTACTCCAGATGTAGACCAAATTTTTGATGATCTAAACGAGATGTTACAATTTTCCTATGATGCCGGAGAAGAACAACAAACACCAGATGAAATTGATGATCTTGATGATCTAAACGAGATGTTACAATTTTCCTATGATGCCGGAGAAGAAGAACAAACACCAGATGAATTTGCTGATCTAGACGAGATGTTACAATTTTCCTATGATTCCGGAGAAGTACAACAAGCAATAGATGACAAGGCCAAGAACAGGGGACAAGGAGCACAGAAAAAGGATTTAAGAAGGCTAAGACCAGACGCCGGAGAAAAGAGAAAAGATACCAGATTGAGGAGAAATAGGCTACATCAAGACAGGAAAAACAGAAAAGATGTGAGAACAAACAGGCTAAGAGACAGGAAAATTACCCCAGAAAAACAAATTCAAGACGAAATCAATTATGTATGGACATTGACAACAACAACAATCGGACAGACCACAGAGCGTCAAAGAGACTTGTATATCCATTGTGTAGAATGCGCGAATCCATTTTCGAAGTTCGCGATATTTCCTTGCGGTCATCAGGGAATGTGTGAAACCTGCATCAACCAACACGCTAAGATACCATCGTGTACACAGGCGAATAAACCGATAGTTTGTCAATTGCTTCCTTTGACGTGTCCTGTGTGCGCTCAGAGAAGACAGACCTTGTCAACAACGATGTAATATGGCTATATTACATATTTTCCAACGGTTTTTTTAAAAACCACCCAGCTGTTCCGAGAGGGTGACTTCTAGCAAAGCACAAAAATAATTTAACACGAGAATCACACCCCTGTGTTCATCACGAGAATCACACCCTGTGTTCGTTCAAAATAAATGCCCCACTCTTATCAAAATAAATTCCCCTTGCATACCGGCATCGTTATCTTGGCACTGTGTAATATAAAGGCCATTATACCCTTGTACTGTCATATTAAATTAATGGGGAAAAACAAAATAAAATCCTGTGTGTGTGTGTGTATATAGAGATTTGTCCTCATAAGGACATTTGAGATTTGGCCAGGGATTGTTTATTTGAGTGAATGCAGTTTTAAAAAAAGAGAGGTATATGTAGGACAATCTGTGCTTTCAAATTCATGTGCTAGTATTTAGAAGTTCTCTCTTTCGGAGAAATTTATATTTTAACGTGTTTGTTTCACGGGCCCTAACAAGGGCCGTTTGTTATTTTAACGTGTTTGTTTCACGGGAAGTAGCTTACTTTCCATCTGTGGTGGTGGCAGGAAAATATCCATATGGCGTTCTCTTTCCCATGTACACAACATCATCATCATCTTCAAAATTGGCAGCCGCTATGGTGCATGTCGTCGATGGTGGTGACGGCAAAGGAATGGTGACCGGTAGCTCTCCCTGCCTCTCTTCCGCCTCCTGGAATGTGGGTGGAGGTGACGGTGTTTTGGCTAGCGGTATGGTTAACGCCGCTGGAGGAAGAGGGGTAGGGGGGGACATCGCTTCCCCCATCACCTGGGTCAGGGTTTCAAACCAGTTATTCTCGCTCATCGTAGAATGGGCTGCTTGCAATACTGCTCTAACATTTTGGCTCATTCTACGTTCGCGTCTTGTTTGTTGTCGCATCCCTTTCTCCATCTGTAAAGATTCCAACCAACTGTTCAACTCTCGGCTCCAAAACACTTTTACAGCTTTTAACATCGCGGCCCTCTGGCGCCTGGAAATGTGTTGACGTACTGTACTCATCTTCTTGATCTCTCTCTCTCTCTCTCTGTCTTGGTTGAATGAAAAAATATTTTGTGATAGAGCATTGGCGGTGTGGGGGAGTATATATGTACTTGGCGCGGACCCCGGCGAAATGGTTCATGCAGAAACTGGGAAAAGATTTTGGCGTGTGCTTCTTGGAATTTATAAAAGGTATATTATTTTACAATCAACATTAGTCCCCCGTAGAATTTTTAGTTCTAAATCAGCTCATATAAATCAAGTACTCGTATTAAAAATTTCAGCCGTATAGTCCTTTGTTTACATCATAATTTTTAATTTTTAGTGGGTTTTCCAGCCGT
>JAVTVY010030072.1:0-126057 GCA_036873755.1 Hanleya hanleyi | reverse complement strand
GGTTCAGTTTAAATCCATCCTGGTACGGCGTATAGCTCTAAGGATGACAACTTTATCGAAAAAACTTAACCACACACCATCTCTCTTCGTTGCTCTAAAGTTTATCTCTATAGGTAAAAAAATTCATCCACGATACTAGCCAACTGCCTTTTCAACTTCAAAATATTACAGTAGACAATAATTGGACATGCATCAACATAACATTAGATACCAAGGTACAAATGTCTAGCGGCCATTTTGTCGTGGCAATTGGCAATGGAACAATCTTCAATCGACGATGAAACAGATGAATTCATAATCTCCCTCTAAATTCAAGCTGCTGAAAAACTTAATTGCACATGGCCACAGTGTTTTAAACTGCTGCCACAGTGTGCATTTGGTCGGTCACTCAATTTTGATATATTTACCTGCCACAAGTAGCTCGATAAAATATTTTTATATATTTACATTGGGATAGAACATGACCCATGGGTTTTATTCCCGCCGATAACTAACTAGTTGTAATACAAAGTATTTTTTATCACATGAATATATTCCACAACTAGCTTATTCAATATTAATTTACTCTGTATTTGCTGAATCGAATTAGATAAATAATAATTTAAAAAAACTGAAAATAAATATTAAGTTGGACACACCGGTTCTCGTCAGATCGCCGAAGTTAAGCAATGTTGAGCTCGGTAAATACATGAATGAATGAACAAGGGCTGTACTGGGTGGGCTCACAAGTGAAAAGTACGAACTGAGAACATTCTCGTGTCTTGTCACATGCAGAAACAGTCGTGATATGATCGGGAAAATATTGAAAACGACGTTAAAGTCTCCTCACTCACCCACTCACTTAAATCCCCGAACAACCGTCTCAGTTTTGCAGAACACTGTCATAAGGATCGGGTCAAATTGACAAGATATTTTCGGGCATGGACTTGACAGACCCGAAGAATTTGGGTCAAATTCCATTTTGACTCAAAAAATTTGGATCGTCTTGACCCAACTATTTTGGGTACTTCACGTCTATACCCAAAATTCTGACAGTGAACGGCAAACTACTTATTCACATGAACCGAGAAAATGATAACTAGAGGATTCTTTTATCGCTATAGGCAACCGAAATATTTTCAGATAATTGAAAAGTGATCGGAACGCCGACAAATATCGCTTTTGGTATTTTATCCTGTAGTTCCGTCAGAAAATAAGACTGGTAGCTTGGGTATTATTACGCCCCATTGAGGTGGATGATAGAGGATATTCGCGCGGTAAAAGGTACAGATTTTAGATACCATCGTTGAACACAATCATCGGCATATACCGTTTCTCATCGCTCGTCACGAGTCATTTTAATGCAACGATTAACCGGCATGTAACTTGAAAGAAACAAAAAATCGTTCGCTCCAGTGGTAATGACAGTTCTTTACAATATCGTAAGATATAGTTTCCATAGAACATTCGTTCAACTTCTGTTCATTCGTTCATGCAATCCGTTTTTCTCAATCGAGTGGGCGATTGAAGCATCATTTAATACTCATTTCCACTGATTCAAAGACGATACGTGAGGACGTTATTATATAGTCTCTAGTTTTATGTGGAAGATAACCCGAGCCGTAATAACAATATTTTTGTACGTTGGTAGATTCATATATGGGAAAATATAAAGAAAATGTATCGCGTAGAGTGATTCTGCTCCGTAAACACGTGTGTACAATCTTTATCGTTTAGAACTTGAAGTCAAAAAACCAGCCTGTACCCATCTGGGTCATCTACACGCGGTAAGACTGACCCTGTGATCGTGTGTATCCGTTTTCAGTCTACTTTCAGCAACTATATCTGGGAGTTCCTCGAAATAAACACCACTTGATGTCGTCAGTCAACCAGCTAAGCTCTACCGACGTAACCTCAACGTAACCCGCCATTTTCGAGTCCTGTGCTGTCCTACTTGTTGCAGATTGCAGATATAAAACACCTCTTGGATGATACGGAAGTTATTCATATTTGTATCTTTTGTAAGCTCAGACAATATATGTTTCATTAGTAGTATGAAAAAAAACTATAATTTATCGGATTTCTTGAGTCTGTTCTCCGCCGGATGAAGACCGAACAGTATACGGTAAAGTATTGGATATCGCTCCGCAATCATGGCGGCACACGATTCGCAAGCCATCTTATGGATGGCAAAGTGTACGCAAATGTTCAAAAATACGAATTCGCCTTGTTCACATCATTACCGTATTGTTTTTTAGCAACGCAAGTAAGACATATGTAACAATATGCCCAGCGGGGCATAAGCTATAATTGACAACAATAGTGTTATTATAATAATTGACAAGGATTATGTCGGAAGACTAAAGTGTAACAGAGCGTTTGGTAATATTGTTTCTAGTCCAACTGTGAAGATGAGTACGTAATATATACAGTTAGTAGTGGAGAGAAGGCAAAACGGCCCAGCTTAGTCTGACAAGATACCACGTGACCCAGCGGACTTCTTATAAGCTGAAATACACTTCAGACCAGCTGAAAGGTTAGTGTTGGCGCACCAACGGCGCGCAAACGGCCAATGCCCATGATTATCGGCTGGCCATTGTTCTAACTCTGTTGAATGTAGTCCGTCGACATGATTGAACACAGGCCGCGCGCTATCCACGTGGCGTTAATCGGCACGAAGCTAACTGTTTGCACAGAATGTCTGCCTGTAATTCATACCTATTCAAAGTTGACCCAGACTTGCGCGTCTCACGGAATAGCTTTTCTGGTATTAAAGAATAGGTATTTGTTTATTGGAAGTTTCATCTTACGGCCGCTTCTCATACAGATGCGCAAGTTCAAGTCATTCGTTTTTATATATTCAAAAATTCTTGCAAATTGTGTTAATTTTGACCATTCAAGAGTAAATGCCCGGTATTTTACTACCGGATTATGCAGTGTATCCTTTTTTAAATTCACGACGAAAAATATGTTTTGCCGATAGAAAGTGAGATATTCAGTAAGACCAGGTAGAGTGATTTCTGTAATGAGAGACGAGGTGAGAATGGTAAAACGAACAGTGGACCCACATTATTTATAGCTGAAGTCCCTCTCTCCATCCCCGACATCAAGACCAACATTTCATATGTGTTAATGTATACTTCCTGTCGAACAGTATAACGGATGTTATATTGTCAGCAAGAAAACAACACTGTAAAGATTAATCATCTCGTTAAGTTTGGCGTAAACAAGTGGAGAATATAAACATAACAGTGCATTCTCTCTCTGACGGGGTAAAGCGATATCCCGCTTTCGTCCAACAAAGTGCGCGTCTGTGTCTCATTTGAAAAGAAATGAAATGGCATTAACTTATTGTTTAGGTAGAAATCTCTGTTATTGTTTCTTTTTTGTTATTTAGCTGGAACGATGGATGTGTGGGCCATAAATACTTATTAATTCTTATTTCCTCATCGGAAGTTTCGTGTGCAACCTTTAACAGTCAGGCGGTAACGAATAAAGAGCATATACAAGTATTTGTCATTCTCTGTAAGGGGCTACTTGATCTTTTGAGTTTCTGTGTATATTTTGGTTAGGCGGTTGTAACAAGACAAGCCAAAGAGACAACTAGTCTGACCGAGCACTGCATGTTGCCCCGATTATGACCTCGACTCGCCCGTGTGTCTGAATTTATACGAAGCTCTATTCATTTGAAATGTTACGTTCAGCCGTTTTACTGGCCGTTCTGAAAGAGGAGGCGGCCTTCGCAATTTGCACACACCAACGTTTTATGAATTCTGATAATATATTTAGGCATACTTTAAGCTATCTTTGGCGAAACTTTTTGTTAATGAAGATTATTCGTAGTCTCAACCGAATGTTCACAAGACGGCCGAGTTTCCTTGGAGCGCAAACAAAAAATGATAGATAATCATTTACAGCATTCTTATTGAAGAAGTCAAATCTTCTATATATTTTTTTAATTACTTAGCCAGTAATTTAAACTGTAGAATAGATTGTGTTCTTGCCGTACACCGCCAGCGGGGAACTCTTTGAAAACAATTCCGTTTTAAGCGGTGACGGCTGTTCGCGCGCAATCCGGCAAGCGCGCCAACGGGGAGCCTTTGTTTACCGCCAACATGCTCACAATGGTTCAGTGGTTTGACTGGACTATATTCTACCGGCGCGTGGCGGCAAGGGTCACATCATGGGGGGGTGTAATAAGTCTTGGTGATTAGGCCAGCACGTTGGCGCGCTATCGGTGCGTAAACGCTGTTCACTAATTGGAAGTATCTCAAAGGACCCGGATGTTATGGTGTTTTATATCTCGGCCAGGATTTTTTTGTGGTTGTTCATGTGGACACTCTCGAAGGCTTGATGACAATAGCATCGGTTTGAGATATACTAAATACAAATATCAAAGCATCGGAGCGGTGATAAAAAATTCCACAGGTGAATATTCTGTCTCCATTCTACACAAATGCAGTCCAGAAATCAGGAACAATTCTAGTGATGGTCTGTATCTTAGCCACACTTATACTGTAGATGTTAATGTGTAGCTTGGAATGTCTACATGGTCCCAAGAACCGGCTCAAGCAAATGATGTAATAACTCTGTTCAAACAGCTGAGGGAAATTAACTAGTTGTGTTAAGGTTACTGTATCGGGTCGAAGCTTCAAAATCTCGATTTTTGTGTTTTTTGTCTTATACCAGAGTACACAGTCAAATCTACAAGTTGGGAGAATAAGGATTTATGAAAATTAGTGCACTGTGGTAAAAACATGACAGGGGATTAGAGTGGCTCAAGCGGTCGAACACAGTGCTGATTGTTTTTTGGTCGTTTTCTTCGTTAAGTTTTTCGCCAAAAAGTGCTTTTTCCCGTTCTAATTTCTCTCTTGTTATATGATGTACAAACATGAACTTTGGACACAATATTCCAATAATGTAGATCTTCAAAAGGCTGCATCAAATTTGATAAATTCGGCCCTGTTCATGAATTATTTATGATTTAGTGGAGAGGGGTCGAGTTTTTGTAGATTTGTTCAGTCTGATCAGCGATACGGATTTGATATTTTGGAACATCATGATGTCTTGCCGGCATCATTGAAAATTGTTGACCGCTTCTCTCTTGCAGGAAACAAGCCTATGTTTATGTATACTTTTGTCTTTTTGAATTTGGTGCTAATACTGTTATATGGAAATGGAATAGGTCTTTGGATTATGGACGCGGATATTCTCTAATGGACGACGGCTGGATTATGAATGACGGACTAGACGCTTGTAATTTCAACTTTGCACGACAATAAAATAACTTCTAGGTCCTAACTAAATAAACCGAGGCAATCTATTTTTATTCAAATGGTAAAGTTCATTATTCCGAAAAAGCAAGTTTCTTTGATGAAAACTGAGATAGTTATTAGCGTGTGATTTTGAGGACTATTCTTTTCTAAATGACAACATTTATCTTTCAATAAATCGATTCTTGTAATAAATTCGAGAAAGTCATTTATTTTCTAAATTCTTTGAATCAAGGGCTTTCAAAAAATGTATAGTTCGCATGGATACAAAAAAGCACTGCCCCGTAATTACGCAAAATTGTGATATGTACACGTACGCAACGGGACCCGATACAGTAACCATAAGTGTAAATGATAAAATATAACAGTGTTGGAAGCATTTAGTCGATTGCAATAGATTTGAATGTCAAATAATTGCTCAATTTGAATTGCTTCGTTAAGAGGTGATGATTCGAGTGATGATATAAATAGAGATATTGACAAAGAGGATTTAATTGATTTAAATGCACTTACCTGACAGTACTGGAAAGGACGTATTGAAATCTCCCTACACGTTGTCGTGTAACAACGGTTAACGAATCCGCGCTGAGCTCTGGCTAATATTATCGACCTCAGCTTAAACGTGGTTAATACTACACTGAATCTCGGCTAGAGCCTGTATGTTATGTGGTAGTATTTATCGGCGAGACTTTGCCTTGAGTTAATGATAACACCGTGTGAGATGCGCAACAGGTTTCCTTGTTGATACATGAGCGAAAAATGTAATCTCAAGACCAGCGGCGAAAATCCACCACACAGCGTATAGAAACAAACCCAGCAGGAAATTCCCGCTCCAGTCGGTGTCAACCAATGCTTAAGTTGCACCAAACAGTCCTGTGGTCACCCTTTCTAGGCAAAATCAGAGGTTCGGCAAAACCGACATAATTCAAGGCTGTCACGGATAGTCATGAACACCATGTCTGAAATTCAGAGATCTTGGAATTGATCGAGAAGACATACAACATACGGCAACGACAAGCGACACCTGGGAATACGACGGTAGCTGTCTGTATTCTGGACGAGGTGTAGTAAGGGGAAATCTCCCGAGAGCCGGCCTAGCGAACATCTGCTCGCCGTGTCGTATCGATCGAATTATTACGGCGTAGAAAAGATGAAGTATAAAAACTACGACACTACAAATTGGTGAATACGCGGTCCTATTAGGGCTTCTGTCTATTACGGATGCTGTCCCGAGACTGATATGACCTTATTTATAAGAACTGAATTGAAAAGTTTGTAAGGGACGGCTCAGGATTTCTAATAGAGGAGATAACGAATATGAAATGATACTTCTAGGTTGGTCACATATGTTCAGTATAGCGAGGATGTCATTTATTGTCGACAAGTATGTCATGATAATGTCCATCTCCTGCCATCATTATGCCACTATAGTTTATCAAACAGTCTGCTGCAAGAGAGAAACGGTAAACAGTTTGTTGGCAAGGCATCATGATCATATTCGGTATAAAAATAGGTATCTAGATGATAATATATCTCAGTCACGCTTTCATGTTGCAGTAGAAGGGATTCATATTGTCTCTTAGCCCCGGATTAGGCGCAATGAAACAGTTACGAAACGTTACGCCAAAGACCTTGCACGCTAAGTTCCCATTTTGTTACAGCGTGTGAAATGTTTCGCCAAATTTTAGATCTTTTAAGTTCAATTTGCGGCAATTCTCAATCAAAGGAGGAAGAAGAAAAATAAACAGAGCATCAAAAAACTTCGACTGAGCAACACATCCAAGAACAAGCGGAAGCGGAAACCCTTTTATGGACGACGGCTGAATATTGAATGTCGGGTCTGACGCTTGCTATTTCTAACCTGCGCCTACTTCGCCAAACTAACAAAGATAAAAATGCAAAAAATACTGAATGGATAAGCGAGGACACTTTTTAAGATTTTCTGTAAATGTCAACTCGTGTATCGAGCGTTCGTCCTAATATCTATACACTCGACAGCATCATACAATATTCATATTAACGACATTGTAATATAACAAATATCGATAGAAGAACATCTACGTAAATCAATCCACAGGAAGATGGGATCTAAAGACTCGGAAAAGGGTTTCAAGTGGAGTGTTATCGTCACGTGGGGATCGAGCGACTATACGAACGGAATTCCATCAAAGAGAATGCAGACTGACTTCGATGAGCTGCCTGCAACTATAAATAAACGCGTATTTGTTTCACAGCAAACTTGGAGCATAGATCAGAAATTACTTAATCTTGAACGTGAGTAGAGAAAAAACGAAGAAAACTGGTGTAGTTACAAAAGTGTGCGCGATTTTATCCCAGGCGCAGGCTGTGCTTATCGTTTACAAAGATAATCGTTTAATCGCTGTGCTTATCGCTTACAACAATAATCGTTTACAACGATTATTGTGGATTAAGAATACTGATCAGCGATACGGGTTTTATATTTTTGGAACATCATGATGTCTTGTCGGCATCATTGAAAACTGTTGACCGCTTCTCTCTCGCAGAAACTAGCCTATGTTTATGTATACTATGATTGTCTTTTTGAATTTGGTGCTAATATTGTTATATGGAATATGGAATAGGTCTTTGATTATGCACGCGGATATTCTTTAATGGACGACGGCTGAATTATGAATGACGGGCTAGACGCTTGTAATTTTACCAAACACACCAGAGCGCGTCTCATGCCCCATGGTTGTATTCGAAAACTCACGAGAGGTTATTTCCCAACAGCTTTCTTTCTAAAACTTCACGCGCAGTCACGATCGCGCGCTTGTTGGCGCTTTTCGCGCAGAATTATTTTGACCGCGATCTGCACGAGAGGGAATCGCGTTCAAGGTTAAGTTACTTCTGCCCAGTACTGTACGGTTAGATTAAAGTACAGTTTGTCCACGGAGTAGATTACCTGTCGATACATGTGTTAATGCCCCAATATGGTATTTCGATGATAGGGTTAATAACATTATTGATGTTCGGCGTTTCGCCAATGAATGTCGGATCTGACGTGTTTATCTATCAGACATTAGGTCGAACACTCAAATATATCATTTCTGTAAGAAAAAATAAGTCATTTCAATATCACGTTAAGAAATATCATGTTAACGATATCATCAACATATTGTTTTGACAGCACTGGACTAAATTAATCTCACGTGACGAATTGGAAGACCTTTTCGTAAGAGGCTGAAAGCACGTAATTATAGAGCAATGCGCAAGAGCCTAAATGGCACTATGGACTATATCATTAAAACCAATTCTATAACACTTGTGCCAATTACACACTGGTAACTGTGCGTTTATCTAGCACATTTTAGCACTGCTTAGAACGTGTGAAATCTTCACGCGCCCTGTTGACATGCTCAAGGTTTAATTCGGCAGATTCTATTTTACATGGCGGGTGAGGGATGGTGTCATATCTGGTGGTGCGCTGCTCGGCGGAGTGCGATGTGTACTAGGTGTTGGGGTGGCGGGGGGGGGCGGACTTTCCAAAATATTCAATTGGTGGTTGGAGTTTTTTTGTATCCTAGAGAGGCGGTTGGAAATAAATCTCCTTGAGCAGCGAGTGGAAATTGTTCTCGTCAAATGGCTTGCCGTCTATGGTTAACCGCTCTGTTACAAGTTGAACTCACGGGAAGGCGGGAAATGAGAAATCGTCTTTCTCATCGATATCAGGTTATCCTAGTGTTCTTGTCAGCGCGAAATTGATAGAAATCTGGAATTCCTCTCGACCTGTACTCAGTCGAGGCATCATGTCGTTTCTAAACTGAAGTTCAGCGCACAAAAGAGTGGCAAAAGACAGTTCGTCATCAAAGGAATGACTGTTTTATTCGCATGGCTGGATGGCGGATCGGTGATTATAATTGAATACATAGTGAGATTGGTATTTCACAACCAAACCTAATCTCCGACAAATATAACTTATTGTAATAAATGACCTAATAAATCCACTCATGTCGCCCTTTCCAGTTGTGGATTAGGGACACGTACATGTACAGTACAGGGTTGGGTCATAACTCTGCGTATATGTCAGACTGCGTGCAGTGCTGGTCGATATAATGTGCTGTTTTCAGTAACGAGTTGTCTGGATTTCTTGGCGTTAGGTGTCAGATCATTAGGGGCACACCACAAATCATGGAATAAAAACACTTCTACAGTCTAAAATAGCTGTCTATACCGGAAATATCTAGCGAGGCCATATGACAAGATACCTCTATATATGGACACATTTGTCTTCGGGCTCAATTTGCTAATCGTGTTTAGATCAATCAACACAAGCAAGTACTGTCGTCTGTTTGTCAGTCGAAGCCATTGGATAATCTTTTCATGAAGGCTAAGATTCAGTAGCCTCGCATGGAAATGATTCAATTAATATATTGTTCATCAAGACCGTTTTCATCGATGAGTCAGAATACTGATATGTAGAATTATATATGAGTTATCGCTGAAGGCATTTTCGACGTGGATGCCCCGAGAGGTTTCTCACGGTTACTATCGGTTCGGAAATAGCGACCAGGAACGACGGAACAAATCCGTGACCGTTAAATGACATCGACTTACACATATTATAATATTCGAATGTAAGTTTCATGTTCCCGGTCTCCACTGAGTGTTAAATGCTTTTTTCCTTTGAGTTTGAGTCACTTTTGTTGATTCCAAAGCTATCGTGGTAATGTTTCACAGGTCTCCGCATGGACGCATGATATCTTTTAAAATCCATTTTTCTTTTAACTTCTCCTCAGTGGCCCCATAATTATCAATACAAAGATTCACGCAATTTCAGTAAAATACTGTGACCATACAAACCGGAAATACAAACAAACGAACAAACCGACAAACAGAGACCGTTATTACAATTATAGCGAGACACGTGACCTTCTTGCGTAAAGTGGACGAGGATAAAAGTAGAGGGCCTGTTTGAAGTTTTACTAATAACGAGTAAAGGCATCAGATGCGACCTTCAATATTCTGCGGTCGTCCAAAAAACATTTCTGCGTCAATAATCGAACGTTTAACACTATCTGACCTGGGCTTTTTGAGACCTGTCCAGGGGCATTCCGGCCCCCCATGACTATGTTTTTTATCCCTTGAGCTAGGGGGCTGAAACTAACCACACTATACCAAGCTCTACAAGAAAATGCAAAGAAAAACTTCAAGATGAGCACTTTGATGACGTCACAGTGACGACAATTTAAAAAAGGCATTTTTAGTCGATTACTTCGTCAGATTTTCGAATTTTTAATCTATGTATTTTTTTTACAACGCTGTATGATAAATTAGCAAATAATAATCTGATTTCAAATAAAATAGTGTGTGGTTACATTTTCTCGCGGAAAAGCAGGAATTAAAAAAAAATCACGAAAGTTTGTAGAAAATCTTATTCGACTTGCCAAATTTATATCATTGGGATCCATGAAAACACATTCAAAAGCATGAGCGCACGATGAAAAAACTCGTGCGCAGTTTATCTGAGTCACGAGCAAATCGATATATTTGTAAACTATTTGGATATTTCTTGGACAACCCAATTTTAATAGACATGCCAATAGCCTGTGTTGGTCATCGCGTAAGAATATTTCACACACCTTGATGTCCTACATATTGAACCTCGTACCTGTTCAGAATCTTATATTGAGACACCTGCCATGGTAGCTGTACAAAAGGCAAGCAAATTATATCACAATTACAACCCTGCCTGTCCCGCGTACACACATGCTATTAGTCCGAACAAATATGTATACAAGAAATATCTTCATTCTGCTTCATAAACATTCTTTGAAGTATTTGATTGCGCAAGAATAACTAGCAGAGCAGATTTAGCAGGTGTAACCATTTGTAACTACTTACAAGCCGGCACTGTTTCTTCCTCAACGGGAGAGGAACTGTCAGTGTCAACTTGTGTCAATGTCAACAAAGACAGACTTAGTACCCGGTTCCCATGTGATAAGTCTTAAACCGGGAGCTTCTGTATAACCTACTCCATACTAAATAAGAAGAAAATGAGGACACGGAAAACGGGGATAATTGATAAGGAGTAAATGATTGCATGCAATTCCATTGGTTTCATATCGTTTATTGTCAGTCAGTTACATGACCTAGCGCCATTGGTTACGTAACTCTCCGCTATTCGGTTGCTACCGTCATAAAACAGGCAACACAGAGGAAAGCCCACATAATGGAAGTGTCGGGCTAAAGCGGGCGTATACGATTCCGTCGAATAAGAATGGGATATTTACTACAATCCTAGAGTAATACGTTTTGATATATTCATATCATATTAAATAAATATTTTCTTCCAGTCCAAAATAATAATACAGGTCAAAAAGTCTCAATTTTATACAACAGTATAAGTTATTACCGAGTGCCGCGTTATAAATTAAAATATACTACGGTGTAAATAAGTATAACACGATATGAATTAATATATACCACGGTGTGAATTAATATGTGCCATTGTATCAATTCATTTATGATGTGACTAGCAGTGAGCCCATCATATGACTGGTTCATTGGTCATCACGTGATATCTCACAGAATATTACATTCACCCACCAAAATGTTATATTCAGCGGCTACTCTCGTTGACGTCACTGCCGAAGCCTGTGACGCGACTGACGTCACTTCGAACAGATGTTTTGTGACTCACGGGAGTTTACAGACACACATGATCAGGCCCGATTAGATATTCCTAACGATCTTCCTAATCATCTTCTTCCATTGATGACACATTCAAATTCATACACATTGCCAATTTGGCACTCTACCTCGGTGAATATTGGTTTTCTCTGATCCATAAAACATATTCACCTCACTGATATCACATAACTGTATATTACGACTAGCAGTAAATCCTCCGTGTGAATGGTCCATTGACAGTCACGTGATATCTCACAAAGTTATCCTCAACGGCCAAAATGCAAGCTCTACCAGACATCCATTACGTACTGCTTCGCGCCTCTCCATGTAGCGCTGAAAGGGTCTCACGGACTTTACCGGAGTTGACCCAAGGTCATCTGTTGCCACAGTAAACGAACATGACGACCGTCTAACTGGGCGAATTAATATCAGCCGCGATTCACCGATATATATTTCCGCAACATATATAGTTCTGAGGTTATGTGTCAAAAAAGCTGCCTTCAAACTGTGACACTGTCGTTTCGTAACACACTGAATATCCGTTAAGTATATTCCAAGATAAATATACGTTTTGCGATCAGTAAAACAGTAAGACAGAACAGTTCTTGGTTTCTGCAGGAATCCTGCAAAAGGTGGCGAGACCCCTACAGGGGTAAATGCAGCGTAGCGCAAAGCTCCCTGGGAGAGGATGGCCAAAATGTTGTATTCGCCGACCATTAACGTCACTAGGCGAATGACGTCACATCGAACACTTGAGCGGCTGACGGCATGATCAGGCCCGATTCAGATCCGTTGCTGTTATGTGACTGCACCGTTCCATATACCACCGTATATATTTTTTGATGCCGTGATACAGTTGTGTTGAATAGGATATGTGAAGTTTACATAGAAAACTCATTTGTGTGTGACCGTAATGAAGAGTAATAAGTTAAGGCGCAATTAGCATGTTTGGAACGCACCGTGTTTGCGCCTTGTCCATATTTAGTATAATGGCAAGATGGGACGCGGAGAGAAGGAACGCACCGTCACAGCGTCCCAACTGCACACTAGCTGCATGGCTAGATTGATGCGCCCTATTTGCGCCTAATTTTTCACGCCATTTCGGTAAGCTTGGTATGAGATACAAACAATTAGTGTTGTAGGAATATAAAAGCCTTGTTTATACTGAGCGCGAACGCGACCGCGACCGCGAACGCGGCGATCGCATTTGATCGATGTACTGGTATTTGAGTGAAGTCGTTTATACTAACGGCGAACGGGAACGCGGGCGAATTTTAGTTCGCGCGGAAATCCGTGGACATTGCCTCCAGAGCGAATTTTTAGGAACAGTTCGCGCGAACGATTGGCATTACCCAATCAGAGTGCGAGGTCAAAAGGCATACATATGACGTCGCTGACTGATGATGTGTAGCCAGACATGGTTAAATCGTAAATGCGCCAGTTTCATCTTCGTATCGCCGCTTTCAGTACGAACGATGATTCGCGCGGAAAGTAGCAGTGGTCGCGGTCGATGTCGCGGTCGCGGTCGTGTTCGCGCTCAGTATAAACAGGCCTTAAGCCATTGTGTATCTCATGATGAACTACAGGCTGTCTCGAAATTCAGTATGTCCTTTGTCACGTAAATTAACCCGTGTGACCGAATATTTCGCTAAATGTATGAAGAGTGAAGCAAATACAGTCGAGATAGACGGAAATCAACCGTACATCAGTCTTGCCAGTCAGATCGGCTGGAAGGAAATCCCATGGTTACCGTAGACTACCAAATGTTGATGGGTCAAGTGATGAATCGGCCAGGAACATTATCTCTATTGAGTATTTCTCAGATAATATCCTTTTGTCAAGGAAATTATCGATTGTATGGCTTTATATCAGTTGTGATGAGTCTTTTTAATACATCATATAAAAGCTGATTTTAGATAGTGAGGTCCAGGGAAGACGTCAATATGATCAAGTGTAATACCAATCAACTCAAGGTATAATTGCTTTGGAAAGTAATGTCACAGGTGGGTTCATAATGAAATCTCAATGGTGGGTTACTTGGAGAGGTCTTTTTTAAGTGCTGCCTGATATTCGTATAACATATTAATTGAAGATCTCGAGATTGCTTTGGGAAACAAGAACGCATATGGTGTCACAATGCAATGTCTGGTGTTGTGGCCTCTTGTAGTATATCAATGCCAATGACAAAACAGTGTGAGTGAGTAGGACTTAACGTCGTTTTCAATAATGTATCAGACAAATCACGACGAGACCTACATGTGCCAGAACACGAAAGTGCTCACAGTTCCTATTATCCTAACAATGATCAGCCCAGTCTGTACAGCACCTAATCAACCATTCAAGTACTGACTGAGCTCAATGTTGCTTAACTTCGGTGATTTGACGATAACCGATGTGTCCAACGTGATACGCCGTACCTGAATGCCAAAACATTGCTCAGTATAGGTTAGCATAAAAAATGACGTCATCGCAAACTACACATTTGTGTTATCTTGCCCAGCTACAGAAGGAAAGTGACTGGAACTCGATGATTGGATGAAAATGAAAATGACTGTTGGTGTGTACATATAGCTAAGAAGTTACTCATTTATTATGGAGAAAATTGTAACCCTCCAAAGTGCAGGAAATTATTTCGTTAATGGCAAATCAGCGTAAATACTAAATATAAACAATGGCTGCCCCCTGTTTTAAGAAGATTTAACTGGTGGGGACTGATCGAAAATACAACTAGAGGCCACGGCCACACTTGATCCCATCGGCCTAGTGTGAACTTGCTGTCCCTTTCACATGAGCAATATAAATCTCCGCTATAGACAGATGAAGAGCATTCAATAAGGGCAGATAGAAGTAGTTGGGGAGAAAAACAGTCATGTTTATTTGTATGGAAAGTTGGCTAGAGACAACTAGATATAAAAGGGGCGGGCACCCACCAACCACCCGCTCTGATAAGAGGAGCATTGAAGTGGCTCTCAATTGTGTGTAAGGAAATGTTCACATGTATTGTTGGTTAATGTAAAATGTTAAAGGCATAGTACGATAGTACGATAGGTCCCAGGTGTATTATACAGATGATGGAATTGTTGCAAACCTTGGTATTGGGTGCATGGATGTGATACTGAGGTAAAGAGGTACTCCGGATTGTTGGAACTCAGTTAGTCCATGTCCGTTTTCTTTTCTCAGGAGTTACAGATGATCTACAGTCTGTTTCTAAAGCATTACACTCATTCTGTGGATATTTTCCATTATGTTGCCATGGAAACAGCAAAAACACCCAAATTTACAATTTCAATAGCCTTGTGCTTTACCACCTAACATTGCTGTATACCAAATTTGAAGTCTCCAGCTGCAACGGTTCGGCTTTTAGAGCATTCACGTCGTAATGTGGATATTTTTCGTTATGTTGCCATGGAAACCACAAAACCACCAAAATGTCCCCAATTTCAACAGGCTTGTGCCTTACCATGCAACAATGCTGTATACCAAATTTGAAGTCTGCAGCTGTAATGGTTCGGCTTTTAGGGCATTCACGTCGTCATGTGGATATTTTTCGTTGTTGCCATGGAAACCACAAAAATCAACTAAATGCGCACAATTTCAATAGGCTTGTGCTTTACCACCCAACAATGCAGTATACCAAATTTGAAGTCTCCAATCGGAACGGTTCACCTTTCAGAGCGGTCACGTCGTTATATGGATATTTTTGTTATGTTGTCATGGAAACCACAAAAATCAACTAAATAGACTTGTGCTTTACCACCCAACAATGCAGTATACCAAATTGGAAGACTCTAGCTGGAATGGTTCACCTTTTAAAGCGGTCACGTCGTTCATCCAGCCAGCCAGCCAGCCGGACAGCCGGACAGCGTGACGACATGATCCCATCCGGCATATATGCCGATGGGATAAAAATTCGAATGCTCTGTTCCTTGTAGTTCAACGTGATAATACAGGACAACTCGATCAACTTATGCAGAGATCCATCCAGAAAGGTGAGTCGTATAACAAGGGAAAACTTAGAGGACTTATACTCTGCCAAAGATTACATCAGTAATAGTCATGAATATCTAACATTGTTTCATATTATGATGTTCTAAGCCTCATGTTATATACGTCTTCTGATCTGAGTGTTTTGAGAGACTAAAATGAACTCTCCTCCATCGAATAAAGGTATGTTGCATAGCAAAGCATAACATCTTTAAAAGCCATATGATGCAGCATGGCTGTGGAATTCATCAGGGAATATGATCTTCTTTAAATGTGTCTTTATGTTGTCCTTAAGATGTACTTTTAATATATTACTCCAAGAAAATCATCACATATCCCCAAGCAGAAATAAAATGTTCCATAAATCCAATTAATAGGGTATCAATTTACGAATGTCACGGAGTCAACAATGTCCAGTATATATGTATATTCAACACCAATGTTAAAGTTATTCCATGTTCCATGTTGCTCAAATAAACGTTGGTTAATAAACCTCATCTCGTAAGGACCCTTTTTATTTGTGAAAAGATAAATGTTTTGGACAAATATGAAACAATCTGCACGATATCAGACAAAATCTGAGGATATCTTGGACTATAATATCTGTCCTAGAATACTAGAAAGACATTAATTCCATTGAATACATTAAATATATCAAATACGAAAATCAAATAACCTAAGAGGCACCCTGTAAGTTTTGTCGTCCTTCCGGTTTTTTCCCACCACGGAAATAAATTGCTCATAGTGTTTCGTTTCGTTATAGATATTATTTTGGTAGCTATATTCTTTCACACATATATGACGACCGAAGATATTCCGTGTATCGCAAATCCTGCTAATATATAAATCAAGGATACGGTTTATCCTATATCAAATATCACTTATCCAAAGAGCATATCTTCAAGGTGTATACTAAGATAACACACACATATTATTACCCAATGGTGATGATGATGGTCTTGTTTTCTCGTCTGAGCCTAAGGTAATATTTCCATCTATTTTTGTGTCTGTCTATTGCATACGAAGCTGTGATCAAAGGACATAATATGCACTTATCGATATGCCATGGGGTTTACACGTGACATCCATTTTTTGTACGATTGAATACTACTATAGTTTCGACCACCCAAGGCCGAATTATTCAGCATCAATATTGAGATAGTGTGTGTGTTGGCATGACAGTGGCCCTAGTGAAGCACGAATACTAGGGCTGTTTATAATGATACCCGTTTCAGAATTCCAACCTACATTGGTCATGGTTATAAGTCTCATCAACTTCCCTTCCGAGGAAGCGAACATATCGATAGACCAGAGTAGCTAGAATTTCTTAGAATCACAGCTGAGGTTCTTCCGATACATCCCTTTGTTTATATCCCGGTCTTTCTTCTATACAGGATACTGATGTCCAGGAAACGGTCGCGTATCAACAGAATTATCGTTTCAACAAACATTCCAACGAAATAAGGATATTCTTATTCGTGTTCCATGACTTACGTCCAATTAATCGACACATCTGTCTGATAAACCAATGGGCTTTCTGTCTTATATTTTATCCTACAGTTTTCATTAGCCAAGTAAATCTTTCCAAAAGACCGACTCTCAGATCATCTATAATTAAAAGTAAACATCAACCTTGTTATACGACCCCATAAGCCACAGACTCAGTATCTAAATCCATTATCGCTAAACTACCACAGCCCGGGATGTATGTAGTCAGGATAAACATCGGATTATCTGATTGCATCGTTCCGCCGTGAAGCGCGATTTCCATGCCACCTAATGGATATTGATGTAGACACCGGAACATCCACGACACACTGATTATGTTATTAATGGATCCCATTCATATTGTCTTGGCATTGGCCTGAGGATAATCGCATTGACCGAGGCGATACATCTCAATCCAGTACGACTATTCGAAAACTGATACGTACCTAGCTAATGTGAATGCTTTACAACTTCGTTATCCACTGACTCGATCCCAGAGATAAAATCCCTCCCTATTTAAAGATTGGCCATGTATAAAATACAATTAAAAGGAACCGTTACAGATTGATAGATACCATACACCAACAACCGCTGACGATCGCCGTACATCTGTACCTGTGCAGATGCGGCTTTCTACCCTTATGATTCAGCCAACCTTGGGGCAAACCGATGCAAAACGGTTGAAATACGGTTCCTAATGAAATATGTGGGATCGGACAATTATCCAGCAATAGTTCTGCTTTTTTAACCCACTATGTTTTTATAATACGAGAATGAAAATATTCTGCAATTCGCGGTAAAAGTGTGAAATTTGGCATGATGATAGCCCTCAATTTCCTGCTGTGAATGTTATCCAAATGGCCGCCGATTCCAAGGTGGCACCACTGTAATGCAGAAATCACCCTTGAAACATTGAACTGCCTATCAATTCCCTACAATTCCCTAAGATTGGAATTGATAGCGGCATGTTTGTTTAGGTATTAGTACCTGGCATACTCATCAGATCGAGGTGCATCTTCCTCTTAATTATTTCAAAGATGGCCGACATTTTCAAACAGCCATCGTTATGGCAAAATTTGCCACAAGTAAGTGAATTATCTTAAGCATCGCCACAATTTGAAATTGTGACAAAAAAAAATCCATAGCTAATAGTGGTCGACTTAGAAATCAATGTGGTTTACCACATCCTGCGAGAGAGATAGGGTGCCTTTTGGAACCTTCATCACACCATCAATATTCTTTTACTCCTTTGGCTGGGAGCTGAAACTTCTCACTTCTTACTAAATCAGTAAATAATTATATGAAGTGAATTAAAATAAGTTTAAGCACTTTCATATTAAACTAGGTTGAATTTGTGGAATAAAACAATGAAAAGGCAACTTTTTAGTCAAACCCTTATGGCCATCATTATTTAATTCACCTACCATACGAGATGAATGCAAATAGGCTCAAAATGACACCAAAATGATGTCACAGAGTTTCAGTTCTCAATGTTTCGTCCTTTGACCGATAGTGTAACAAATTTGGAGGCTGATAGCGTTCACAGCACGCCTGGTGGGGCTGAATAGCTGCCGTGCTTGTGTAACATAACATTCAGTAATTCCTCGTTTAGAAGTCCTATAGCTTGGACAAGCGGAATTTACCACGCGCCATTCTTTGCAATTACATGGGAAATGGGGCTATTTTCATCTGTATGTCTGTTTGTGTACGGTATGAAATTTATGGACCATGAGGAAAGTTTCTTATAGAACAATGTATCAACGTCGGTTCGGTGTAATTTTGAACATGTGCAATGAAAATGCGCAATTCAATATATGGAACCTTAAACTCCCCTTAACTTTCAGTTACGACGGGAATATGTTTATGATCAGTCGTACTTATTTACGCACGTAGACCTACAAACATGAGATGATAAAGGCTACGTTATAGATGTAAACTAGTTCTTTTTTTTTGTAAGAGAGAGGTTTTCAACGACATAGAGGCCAGCAAGACAACTTCTTTGACAATGATTCATTTACTCAAATGAACGTTCATAGTCACTTCGGAGTGCAATGTATCTCACACAAATATCTTGAGAAGCTGATATAGTAAGCGTCAGATCAGGCATTTAACGTTCGGCCAGAAAATAATTTCCGCATCAATGATCGAAAGACCTCTTTCGTATGACCGATAGCACCAATTCCAAATGTGCATGACGTGAAAATAATTTTAAAAAACAACACAATATGGCTTCCTATACAAGAGACAATGTTAGCAGGTCAGCAGTTTTCAATGATATCAGCAAGACTCGATGATGTTCTTTACCAAAAGGCTAATCCCTGACTATTACTCTTTATCCAAATGAATTTCCAATTCGTTTCCAGGACATGCATCTCAATCACGCCTTGATTTGTGACTGTTCATTTGAAGACCATGCAGATGTAAAACACGTGATATTCAAACGGCCCCTAGCTTCAGTTTAAGCGGAATTTAGAGATAGGTTACGAAACGGAGCACCAGAGATCGTGCACGCTACGATCGTATTTTGCCGTCAGTGTAAAATCTTTATCACAGAATTTGAAACATTTTGAATGGAGGCATTGGCTGGTGGTTTAGCCATGTAGAAAACAACTTTTCACAAACTAGGAAAAGAGCACCTCTCTAGTATGCGAATGAAGCTTTGCTGTAGGATAGTTCACCTACGTATTCTCTCTCGTTTCCAACCGCAACCACTACAACGATTTCATCTTCTCGTCATTAATGTCATTTGAATGGTTGAACATGGTCCATCAAGACATCCTAAGTGACAACTCGAGAGGAGGTTTATGACTTTGTCTGGACTTTAAGAGCATAGGGACTTGGAGACTTTCGGCTTAGGTAATGCACAGACTGTTTTCGGTACTCCATTCCCTTCGCTTGCGACTGACACAGACTAATGGGATTTACTCAGATACAAAGACCCTGTTAGTTGGCGACTTCTTAAGCTTACCCATCTTCACCTCGTCGCGGTTTCTATTTGTGAGCCGAAGGCGAACCCTTGACCAACTTGCATAGCAAACCGCGTTCCGCCCACACTCCAGTTACGTGACCTAGAAAAACTGCGCTGATGGTAAAATACGTTTAGGTTTTACTTTTGCTGCTAAACTATTCGCTGATACCGAATGTAAAATATTTAATCCAAGCACGCATAACAATAAAATATTAATGGATAGACCAGTGGATTTTTATAGAAATCCGTGCGTTTCCACCCAAGTCCTTCAGTGGGAAGGTGAGGTCGGATACACTGACATCGCGGACCGCCTTTAAAGCTTCGGTGTTTTCTACATTTGCCTGGCTTGTTGGATGTTTGATGGTAGATGAATGGAGATGAATGGGTTTATTTTCTCTTCAAATAGATTTTGTTTTAAACTATGTTTCCTTATATTTATTAATGTACATGGTTGAAAAGGTGCATGTTCTTCTGCCACTGGGTATCGCACAAGCTATGATGTTTTCGAATATGTTGTCACGGTCGCCATGGTCGCGGTGCTTAAGTGATCTGATTGGTCAATATGTGCAGGATGTCGTTGTGTGTCTTTGATCGCGATACATTGCCCAAGCGTACCGGGGGCTATATCTAGGATAGAGATACCCCTGGTTTTAGCGAGGATGAAGCTTACCAGGCCTAGGGGGAGGGCATTTTGCCCCCCTCCCCCCGCACCAAATTTTCTACTCTGTTTCTGGAATGACAAAAAATGAGAGGTGACTTAGTAGTTTATCATATTGGGGTCATTTTGAACCTTTTTGCATAACTCTCAGAGCAGCGGATCATGGGTAAATACAAAATGGCGTCTATCGTACCAGAAAAGTGATATTATTTCTCGTAATTTTTCTTCAAAATTCCTGCTTTTCTGAGAGGAAAAGTGTGTGCAAAAACTATTTTACATCAGGTTATCGGTTACTAATTTATTTACATTTATTTGCGAGGAAAACATAAATATAAATGTTGAAAAATCTGACGGAAAAAATGGCCAAAAAGTACTTTTTCAGAAGAGGCCGAGTCTGGTTTATGGCCAGAGGTGTAATTGTGGCATACGTAACGGCTTGAATGAGTTTAACCAAGTCAAAGAGTGGCAGCTGGTTAAAAAACAGGTGTGCTGTGAAATGGAGACATCTAAATTAGTATGAATGTGTCAAACAATTTATAGAGCCAAGAACAACAGCAAACCAAGAAGAACGAGACTAACAGAAGAACATACACACATACATGCACATCAAGCTCAATAGGATTCTCATTGACTGTGTGAAACTGAAATATCTGGTCCCCATCCATATCCCTGAGCTAGAGTAACGCAGACAACATATTCCGTCCTTACACTACAGACACTTAGCTTCTCCATGTAACAGCAAATTAATGTAGGAGCTGTCGACAAATTATATTGCCGGACTCTTAAATTTCAAGTGAACATACCTTAATTTGAAATTGATAAAACAAAAATTTATGATCAACATTTTTAACCCAGGAGGGGTGGGGCATCTTCCCACCCCCTGCCTTTTTGTACTGTAGATCGGCAACGAACGAGATGAGAAAGGTGAAACTATGTTTGGTTTCTGTGAATCCATTAGGTGACATATTGAAACCATTTGCATGATCCTTACTAGAAAAGTTCGGGGGAAAATGCAAGATGGCGGACAATCCATTATCCTCAGTGTTCTTGCTTGAAAGACATACAAGTATTTTATTTCCGTTATACCAATATTTCTCTGTTTTATTTACCATTTTAGGGTAACAGAGCAGATCTAATGCTCCATTTTTATAGTGCTGTCCCACTGAAAGATCATGCCGTAGGCAGACATGACACCCCACTCAGTCACATTATACTGACACCGAGCGAATCAGTCCTTGTTCTATCCTCGTAATGCTGAGCGTCTAACCATTAGACTACCGCAGTGCGGTAGGGAGGAATAGTAGCTCATATACTATGCAGTATTACTCAAGGCTGAGCTAGCTCACTAGACAAAAAACATGAAGCTGCGCTATCGAAACCCCTCGGCTCTGAACCCCAGCTATTATAATGTAAGCGTGTCTCTACCAATTGATTGGCTTGTGGGAAGAAATATTTACCCCTGGTATTGTAAGTGTACTTTCTTTGAAAAAAAAGAAAAGTTTTCCTCCCCTTAAATTAATTTGTTTCTGGAATAAATTGAAAGAGCTGTATCGATGTCTCACTAAAACAACAGTACACATGGCTAGATAAATACAGTACATGTATACTAAATGGCACATGTATGTCATTTTCAAAACAGATTTGCAAGCATTCTTTGCACTGTCTAAGAAAATAAATCAATAAATCAGTCATCCAATCAGTAAATAAATGTGATAGTATACTAACATGATATAGAAATAATATGCAAACTTAACATAGGAATTAGTGGATTTTGTTAGACAAGGGGCATACTTTCTGACACGACTCATTTTTGATAGGCATCTAGTGTCATTTTCAAAACAGATTTGCAGGCATTCTTCGCATTGTGTAAGAGAATAAATCAATAAATCAGTCATCCAATCAATAAATAAATGTGATAGTATACAAACATGATATAGAAATTATATGCAAACTTAACATAGGAATTAGTGGAGGAAGGGGCATAACTCTGCAAAATACTTTCTGACACGACTCATTTTCGATAGGCATCTAGTTCAGGTCAAGAGAAACAACTGTATCACGTTAGGATGTTGTATATGGAACGGTTCTGAAATTATCACAATAAATCATAAATGGATTTTTATTTGTAAAAAGGGGCATAACTCTGCAAAATATTGTCCGAGACGACTCATTTTCGATAGGCTTCTGATTTACGTGAAGATAAATAGATGTAACAAGATTGGTTGCCATGCATGAAACGGTTCTGTAGATATCGCGGTAACGGATTTTATTAGACAAGGGGCACAACTCTGCAAAATACTTTCTGACACGACTCATTTTCGATAGGCATCTAGTTCAGGTCAAGAGAAACAACTGTATCACGTTAGGATGTTGTATATGGAACAGTTCTGAAATTATCACAATAACAAATCATAAATGGATTTTTATTTGTAAAAAGGGGCATAACTCTGCAAAATATTGTCCGAGATGACTCATTTTCGATAGGCTTCTGATTTACGTGAAGATAAATAGATGTAACAAGTTTGGTTGCCATGCATGAAACGGTTCTGTAGATATCGCGGTAACGGACGGACGGACGGACGGACGTACGTACGTACGGACAGCCGTACATGATGACGACAATACCCCTAGGCCAAAGTTGGCCGAGGGGTAAAAAACGATGAACGCGATCTGAATATGGTCTCGGTAACTCCTTCGTGTCTAACGGCAATACAACTTTTTTTTGTTAAATACAATCCTGCAATAATCATAGATTTCTTGAAGTATACATACTGAAATATCAGCCTGGAAAGCAATTACGAGGGGCATCCTCATAAAAATGGATATATGCTTGATCAAAATATGTTCTTTGAGTCATTTTGGTATATTTGAGACAGGTTTTGGGACAATTTTCTCTTGTAGCAAAAAATGACACCTCAAACCAAAATTATTAGGAAGCTTGACTGTTTCAAAGTAGAAGTTTGATTTTGCTTTGAGGTGTCATACATGTAGTTTTGTTTCAAAAGCAAATCCTCCCTAAAGCTGCCTCAAATGTACCAAAATGGGTCAGGTAGCATAGTTTGCTGAACCATAAATTCATTTTGGTGCAATTGGCGATAGCAACTTTCTCAGGCTGGTTTCTTAGTATGTATATTTTAATAAAACTATCATTAATTGATTTTGGATTGATAAAAAGATAACTGTCACCAAAGGGAGATTTATCCATGTAAACATCACATATCCTCTCGATCAGCTTGCAATTTTGTGAGCAATCATCGAAGTCTCATTGTTTCTAGAGATGATTCTACGTTTTATTTGACTTGACACAGGTTGTAAATCTAGACGACGGCTACCCACTGATATTCAGATTTGAATCATTTATTAGTAAGGGGTTTTTGCTAACAAATTGGAGCTCTCCTGAGATTTTTCCTACTTATTTATACATTTTCACCCGGAAGCATAGGTGTCTCATCCGACTTTCACTAATCAACAGTGTACAATAATCGAATTTTTTCGTCATTAACCCTATCGGGGGGGCGCGAAATGGCCCCCTACCAAACTTTCTGCGCTATCTCCGGATCTGTTTTTGCGGTGAAATTGCATAAATACAAAATTCGGAAAATCCGACCGAAAATCGACTAAAAAATGCCGTTTTTGAAAATGACGTCACCGTGTACAGTATGTAAAATAGCCAATCCAGACTATTTGTGGCATTGGTATGAATTCAGTTTTACCGCATTCCGAGCGTTCCCAATAGCAAGAATAAATCGATTTTCTTTTTCATGAAAAATCAAAATATCATCCCGGAAGAACAATACCGTGAAACAATATTTGCTCGACCAGGCTGATCTGTCAACAGTCTCTGGTCATGCGTAATTTACCTACACGTGTTAATAGCAATTCTTTAACTGTCACCGTGGAAATGGTTCTATGGATTTCATCGGGGTCAGTTAAAAGACGGTTAATAGGTATGGTCTGCAAAAGTGAAGAGATTTCATGCTCCAACAAACACCTCTCGTGTTGATGACGATTCTTCAAATAGCGTACATGTAACAAACATAAATATTTATTATTATGAAATGAGAAGAAATTGCTATAAAGAGAAGGTAATTTGTATCGCTCACAGTTATAAAATTATTTTTTTCCGACAATGCTTGATTAGTCAGTAAACACATTCATTGTTTCACCGCCAATTTCCAGTGTGCTAAATTTTCTATTTTCAAATGTGAACATAGATTGATGTTGCCAGACATGTTCACTTATGATGTCTTGGAGTATGACATACATTCAGTCCATCGTTAATCCTATCTGGCCTGCCCCCTACAGAACTTTTCACCGCAGCTCCAGAACTTTTCACCGCAGCTCCAGAACTTTTCACCGCAGCTCCAAAACTGTTCACCGCAGCTCCAGAACTATTCACCTTAGCTCCAGAACTTTTCACCGCAGCTCCAGAACTTTTCACCGTAGCTCCAGGACTTTTCACCGCAGCTCCAGAACTTTTCACTCCAGCTCCAGAACTTTTCATCGTAGCTCTAGAACTTTTCACCGTAGCTCCAGAACTTTTCACCGCAGCTCCAGAACGAAGAGGACAAAGAGAACTGAAACTTTCTGACTTCCCGTAAATCTTATTGGGGTCACTTTAAGCTTATTTACATAACTCTAAGTGCAACGGATCATGGGAAACGTCAAAATCACAAACAGTTATATTTTCGGTCTTTTGTTTTGGTTCATTTTCCCCCTATTTCTTGCCTAAATGAGCATGAAAAGTAATATATTTTTGCCAAACCTAATTATTCTCTATCATTTTGCAAAATATAAAAATCGATAAAAAAATTGGCGAAAACTGGCTTCTGAAAAGATGACGTCACTGTGACGTCATCATGGAGGACATCTTGGATCTTCTGCTTCAAGGGGCAACGAAAATAGATAGGGAAGACGAATGACCCCCCCCACCGAATGAGACAGACCACAAATCATCCAGACCGGGTAGGGTTAACAGCAAACACTTATTTTGTTAATTAGCATCTTAACCTCAGTTGTTCAACAACAATTTATTTTTTTGACGTCACTGTGACGTCATCATGGAGGACATCTTGGATCTTCTGCTTCAAGGGCAACGAAAATAGATAGGGAAGACGAATGACCCCCCCCACCGAATGAGACAGACCACAAATCATCCAGACCGGGTAGGGTTAACAGCAAACACTTATTTTGTTAATTAGCATCTTAACCTCAGTTGTTCAACAACAATTTATTTTTTTGTGCGAAATAAAATACACGTTTAACGGTCAATGGGCAACAAACTACCGGTACTTGTAGATAAAATTTTAAGCCCTGACCATGACTGAGACAACTTCAGTATAGAAATAACGGGTATTGTCTACCGATCTGCCAATGATGACTTCTCGTATTTCCCAAGAAAACTGAGACAGAGAGGTGATTCAATGTTCACGTATGGTTTGACGGGCAATCTTAAATGGATAGAACACGGATCCCTGAATTGAAACACCAACATTGGGGAAATCGCAACCATGACCGTTTTAAGATGATATTACAACACAAAAAGGTACTTAGGGTGTCTAAAAAACGCACCCAAAATACCAGTTAAAGTCGTCACTGCAATTTATTGTCCGTTGAATACATTCAAAACATCTCAAGATCGACTATTCTTGACACTCAAATCCTTGAACAAGGGTTATGTGTAACCCGGCAGCTCGCCGTTTTGGGTTTTGTCAATAACATGCAGCTTCGCATAAAGATCGAGCCCTTCAGGTTGCACATCACTGGCAATGACACTACATATTTTTATAAAAATTTGACTTCTTTGTCAGTGATGTTGACGTTGGATTGAAAGATGAACTATATTATAAAACTTGAAATAAAGATTACCTTTTTTTTCCAAAAGTAAGCTTATACATGTCATTATGAATACATATACAATTGAAATTTGGTCTGAGATGTGGGTGTGAAATGCCTGGACAAATATGGTTCGTGTAAAAGCTGTAGGTTAAATCATGATGAGGAATGGGATTCGATACCCAAATTGAAGGAAATGGTGTCCTTCATTAAAGGCGATACAAAATTCCAAACCACCAGGGGCTCGGTACTGCGGGATTCCCCCCGCCGGTTATTTAATATTGTACTTCTGAAATGAACTAATGTCATAAAACTATTAGTAATTACTATAAAGGAATGTATTGTAGTTGATTTGACGTGTTTGTGTATATACAAAGTACACTGCATCTCCTACCTAATAGGTTAGTATCACATATAAGAGATACATGCAGCTTCGCAAAAAGATCGAGCCCTTCAGGATGGCACATCATTTGAGGTTGCACATCATTGGCAATGCACATCATTGAAAATAATACATTTATTAAGAAATATGATTTCTATATTCAGCGATGTTGAGGTTGGATTGAAGGAGGAACTATATTATATAACTACCAATAAAGATTACATTTTTTCAAAAGTAAGCTTACACATCCCATTGCACAGACCTGATAAATACATGTTCATGTATAGTTAGGAAAAATAGGTGTGCAATTCTGACCACGTCCTTGGTGTAACTTTGTGTGATGATATGTGGACAAACAAAGCTAATAACAATGCAATAGTAGGAGTAAATCTATCATTTCCAGCATGCAATGGGACACTAGCACTGTGGTAAACCTTCACATTTGTATGCAAATAAAAGAATGCAATGACAACTGTGTCCAATCACACTGTAATTCTCCATAATAATGTGCACTGGTAAAGACTGAGACATCACAAACTGATTCAAACTCACTTTTAACTAGAGGTTCCGCTTTGACCCTTGAGTTGCCGCTCCGGCATGAAGCCTATGCTGGTTGTTTTTTTGGGCAAAAACATACGTCTCCCCCAACCTCCCACCTTGCCTTGGATGGGCACATAATTTAAGGGAAAGTGCTATAAAATGAATGTAGCAATAAGTATCTTAAACAGAGCTGCGTATCTAAAAATATTAATTACAAAGAAGCGATTTTCATTGTATATACATGTACAAGTAGATGAACGGTTGGACGGACATCGGACACAGATGAATGCATGCACACATACACTTAAACCTGATCAAATGCGGGGGCTATCCCAATGAAGCTTCCATCCAAGTTTGGTGAAATTCCATCCAATAGTTCTCAAGGTATCTTGCAGACAAAGCCTGTATATACATGTACAAGCAGATGGACGGACGGACGGACACTGGACGAATGCAGGCACACACACCAAAACCTAGTCAAATGAGGAGGCTATCCTAATGAAACTTCCATCCAAGTTTGGTGAAATTCTGTTCAGTAGTTCTCCAGATATCTTGCAGACAAGCCCTGTATATACATGTACAAGTAGACGGACGGACGGACACCGGACATGGATGAATGCACGTACACACACCAAAACCTAATCAAATGAGGGGGCTATCCCACTATAGCTTCTATCCAAGGGGAGTGAGATTCCGTCCAGTAGTTCTCAAGATATCTTGCAGACAAGGCCTTTACATACATGTACAAGTAGACGGACGGACGGACACCGGACATGGATGAATGCACGCACACACACCAAAACCTAATCAAATGAGGGGGCTATCCCACTATAGCTTCTATCCAAGGGGAGTGAGATTCCGTCCAGTAGTTCTCAAGATATGTTGCAGACAAGGCCTGTACATACATGTACAAGTAGATGGATGGACAGACGGACACCGGACACGGATGAATGCACGCACATACACCAAAACCTAATCAAATGAGGGGGCTATCCCAATGAAGCTTCCATCCAAGTTTGGTGAAAATCTGTCCAGTAGTTCTCCAGATATCTTGCAGACAAGCTCTGTATATACATGTACAAGTAGATGGACGGACGGACAGACACCGGACATGGACGAATGCACGCACACACTCCAAAACATAATCAAATGAAGGGGGCTATCCCACTGAAGCTTCCATCCAAGTGTGGTGAAATTCCGTTCAGTAGTTCTCAAGATATCTTGCAGACAAGGCCTGTATATACATGTACAAGTAGATGGACGGGCGGACGGACACCGGACACGGATGAACGCATGCACACAAACCAAAACCTAGTCAAATGAGGGGCTATCCCAATGAAGCTTTCATCCAAGTTTGGTGAAATTCCATCTAGTAGTTCTCCAGATATCTTGCAGACAAGCCCTGTATATACATGTATAAGTAGATGGACGGACGGACGGACACCGGACACGGATGAATGAACCCACATACACCAAAACCTAATCAAATGAGGGGGCTATCCCAATGAAGCTTCCATCCAAGTTTGGTGAAATTCCATCGAGTAGTTCTCCAGATATCTTGCAGACAAGCCCTGTATATACATATACAAGTAGATGGACGGACGGACGGACACCGGACATGGATGAATGCACGCACACACACCAAAATCTAATCAAATGAGGGGGCTATCCCACTGAAGCTTCCATCCAAGTGGGGTGAAATTCCGTCCAGTAGTTCTCAAGATATCTTGCAGACAAGGCCTGTATATACATGTACAAGTAGAGGGACGGACGGACGGACACCGGACACGGATGAATGCACGCACATACACCAAAACCTAATCAAATGAGGGGGCTATCCCAATGAAGCTTCCATCCAAGTTTGGTGAAATTCCATCCAGTAGTTCTCAAGATATCTTGCAGACAAGGCAAGGGGACGGACAGACATCCATCCAGACATCCAGACATCCAGACGGACAGACACACAGACAGACAGACAGCACAAACACTAGATGTCTCCCCCCAACATAGTTGGGGGAGACATAATAAAAGCGTACCTGAGATACAACACATATCACGAATCGTTGGATTCTTGGTATGTGCTTTAGAATAGGCTTACCAGAAGACTATTCTGTGAAATCTTGTGACGCAGTCAGTATGTCGGCACCTCTTCCCACTTCCCTTATATGTGTTGTAACTTTCACCTGTATATGGCGAGATTCTGCTGGTGGACGTTTCGTCCCCGAGGCCCGCCCCCTGTACAGACCTTTTGGTCTTTGATATATGTTGGCATTTGTGGGAAGTTGATGCTGGGTCGACATCGGGCCTTACAGACTAGTCTTTTGTGTTAAATGCCGTCATTTACATCTGACGACGATACAGCTCACCAATCTCCAATGTACGAGTTGTCACAGCGAAACAGCTCACCAATTACCAGTATACGAGTTGTCAGAGCATTTCCATCATAGCTCTCTAGATTTGTATCTAATACCGCTTATGCCGGTGCTAGGGGCCGTGTGGTCATATCATCCAAGTTGCCACATGAACAGGTACAATAAAAGCGTACCTGAGATACAACACATATCACGAATCGTTAGATTCTTGGTATGTGCTTTAGAATGGGCTTACCAGAAGACTATTCTGTGAAGTCATGTGACGCAGTCAGTATGTCGGCACCTCTTCCCACTTCCCTTATATGTGTTGTAATTTGCATATTACGAGTTGAGAGTTCAAACGGGATTGTCTCCCATATCGTCTATGGGTTCAAAAACGTGTCTTCCGCGGTGTTCTACTAAAAGGGCGGGGATATTATTCCCCACCTCGACCCCCCCCCCCCTCCCCAAATATAATCAACCTAATTTAACCAATTATCAACGCTAGCTAGCCCCTGTGGCTACTGCATTTAAAATATAGGTTTCTTAGTCCATCTTTACAAGAAAAGCAAAGTCCTGGACGATGGCATCGCCACCACGTACTAGTATTTGGATATTCAGGCATCCACGCCAATCTTGAACCAGATACTCAGCAGCCCAATAAATCATACTGAAATAGTATTTTTTTGCTAACGCATTAGCATTGTCGATCTCTTTACCATCGACATGTAAAAACCGCATAGGGGCCGTTCAAAATCTATCTTGAGGGGGGGGTCGGTGGAAATTCAGCTGATCACCCTAAGTTATGTGTGGTGACCCCCCCCCTCCTTGCCTGGAAGGTTACAGTGACCCCCCCCCCCTCCCATCTCACCACAAACACACGCCCAATTCCAACGAATCCAGGTCATTTCCCTGAGAGCGCAAACAGGGAATTGTGGGAAAAGGATATGGAAATAGACGTTTTGGGATCTAGGGGAGCCCCTAATGGACCGATGGGGTCGTATGAGGTATCAATGTGAAGCCTATGTGAGGGGGCATCCGCCTGGACTAGTGTCTTGGTCATTGTCAACATTCTGCGCATGCGCAAACAGGGAATTGTGGGAAAGGGGTATGGAAATAGACGTTTTGGCATCTAGGGGAGCCCCTAATGGGCCGATGGAGTCGTATGAGGTATCAATGTGAAGCCTATGTGAGGGGGCATCTGCCTGGACTAGTGTCTCGGTCGTTGTCAACATTCTGCGCATGCGCAGACAGGGAATTGTGGGAAAAGGATATGGAAATAGACGTTTTGGGGTCTGGGTGGGCCACTAGTGGTCCTATGGAGTCGTATGAGGTATCAATGTGAAGGATACGTGAGGGGGCATCCGCCTGGACTAGTGTGTCGTTCGTGTTCCACATTCTGCGCATGCGCACACATGGAATTGTGGGAAAAGTGCAAAAAAGGAACGTTTTGGGGTCCAGATGGGCCACTAATGGTCTGATTGAGTCGAGTGAGGTATCAATATGATGCCTACGTGAGGGCGCATCCGCCTGGGGGATGGGTGTTAGGAATATCGTTATTCTGCGCATGCGCAGGCAGGCCGTAGTATGGAAATAGACATTTTGAGGCCGATATGGACCACTATGGGTCCGAATGTGTCTAGGGAAGTGTTATTTTGTAGCTCTCGGGGTGTAGACCACGACTTGAAGGGATGTCCACGTCGCCTGTGACGTCACTGGTGACGTCATCATTGAGAGTAGTAGCTAAAGCTTGAGTTTCGGAGGTGCGATGGAATGCATTTGGAGTAGATAACGGCCTACTTTTCCATCCAACTACCTGGAAGAGTTACCTGTGAGTGTGAGTGTATACGCGTGTGTGTATGAGTGAGTGAGTGAGTGAGTGAGTGAGTGAGTGTGAGTGAGTGAGTGAGTGAGTGTATGAGTGAGTGAGTGAGTGAAGCGTGCACAAGGCCCGTAAGGCGTTCCCAACGCCCGTCTTAACGCATGGACGCACTAACGACGGTGAGTGAGTGAGTGAGTGAGTGGGATCCGACTGGACTAATGTATCGTCCGTTTTCATCATTTTACGCATGCGCAGTCTGGCCGTAGTATAGAAAGCAGGCATTTTGGGGATTCGTGGAGGTTTGTTGAGTGGTTGACCATCCCTGGTCAAATGGACCGTGTGGGTATCAGTGTGAAGCTCTCGAATGGCTGTCACCCGTCAAGGCCCGTCGTTACGCCTTAACGCTTGTCTCAACGACTTAACGCCCTATCTTTACGCCTTAACGCCCTAGCATAACGCCTTGACGCCATGATACAGACAGATGAGAGAACAACAACAACAAGGATGAGAGAACAACAGCAACAACAACAAGATTTTTCATATAGTTTATTTTCCCCTCCATCATAACATACCCACGCTGAGGGAGCCGCGTTGGGTAGGTTTACAATTCAAGAAGTCTCTTGTCCAATCAGAGGCCACCATTTGGTCCTGTCATATTCCTTCTTGTCCGTTAGATGTATTCTCGGCTGTCCAATCAGAAGTCGCCGTTTCAGAAAGTTCTATCTTCGGCCATGTTCGCTCTGATCCGTTTGTTCTAATCATCATCGGGCAGGTCAGGATACCGTTGAGGCATCATATCCTCAGATAGTTGTTTGCGCATTCTGAGTATCTATCAGTGCATGGGTGAATGCATTCATCCGATGGGAAGATTCTGTAATTTGGTCACGAAAAACATGACATTGGTGACCCTCTCCACTATCCACTTGATGCTGGGGTGCTGTTCATAGGCCCATCCCAAGACATCCAATTGGCCCACTTGGTCCAGCACGGGCTCTAGTGACGTCCGGTTAATGATGGTAAACGGTTGGTCAAATACCCGGATGTTACTGCTCGGGTAAAAGTATCGGACTTGGTCTGTCTCCTTATGCTGCAGCACATAACCAAACGCCACTACCACACACCACAACTACACACCACCACCACACACCACCACCACCACACACCACCATACACCACCACCACCACATACCACCACCACCACTACCACACAACACCACCACCACCACCACACAACACCACCGGGCGTTGACGCCCGTCAACGCCACCACCACCACGACCACCACCACCACCACACTCCACCACCACCACCACCACCACCAGCACCACCACCACCACCGGGCGTTGGCGCCCGTCAACACCACCACCACCACCACCACCAGTGAGTAAGTCTTCCAGTTCTGGTCACGTGACAGTAAACATGGAAAACCCCTGATGTAAGATGAGGACCCGGATGTAAAACCACAGTACCTACGGAAGTGACCTTTGACCCTGTGCTACTTGGAAGTGACGTCATCGTACACAGGTGCACACACACACATACCTGGTGCCCCTATAGCCCGTAGGGCATAGGGTACACCAGGATACAATGTGCACCAGGTATGTGTGTGCGCGCCTGTGTACGATGACGTCACTTCCAAGTAGCGCAGGGTCAAAGGTCACTTCCGTAGGTACTGTGGTTTTACATCCGGGTCCTCATCTTACATCCGAGGTTTTCCATGTTTACTGTCACGTGACCGGAACTGGAAGACTTACTCACTGGTGGTGGTGGTGGTGGTGGTGCTGGTGGTGGTATTTGACCAACCGTTTACCATCATTAACCGTACGTCACTAGAGCCCGTGCTGGACCAAGTGGGCCAATTGGATGTCTTGGGATGGGCCTATGAACAGCGCCCCAACATCAAGTGGATAGTGGAGAGGGTCACCAATGTCATGTTTTTCGTGACCAAATTACGGAATCTTCCCATCGGATGAATGCATTCAACCATGCACTGAGTGAGTGAGTGAGTGAGTGAGTGAGTGTGAGTGACTGAGTGAGTGAGTGTGTGAGTGAGTGAGTGAAGCGTGCACAAGGCCCGTAAGGCGTTCCCAACGGCCGTCTTAACGCATGGACGCACTAACGACGGTGAGTGAGTGAGTGAGTGAGTGAGATCCGACTGGACTAATGTATCGTCCGTTTTCATCATTTTACGCATGCGCAGTCTGGCCGTAGTATAGAAAGCAGGCATTTTGGGGATTTGTGGAGGTTTGTTGAGTGGTTGACCATCCCTGGTCAAATGGACCGTGTGGGTATCAGTGTGAAGCTCTCGAATGGCTGTCACCCGTCAAGGCCCGTCGTTACGCCTTAACGCTTGTCTCAACGACTTAACGCCCTATCTTTACGCCTTAACGCCCTAGCATAACGCCTTGACGCCATGATACAGACAGATGAGAGAACAACAACAACAAGGATGAGAGAACAACAGCAACAGCAACAAGATTTTTCATATAGTTTATTTTCCCCTCCATCATAACATACCCACGCTGAGGGAGCCGCGTTGGGTAGGTTTACAATTCAAGAAGTCTCTTGTCCAATCAGAGGCCACCATTTGGTCCTGTCATGTTCCTTCTTGTCCGTTAGATGTATTCTCGGCTGTCCAATCAGAAGTCGCCATTTCAGAAAGTTCTATCTTCGGCCATGTTCGCTCTGATCCGTTTGTTCTAATCATCATCGGGCAGGTCAGGATACCGTTGAGGCATCATATCCTCAGATAGTTGTTTGCGCATTCTGAGTATCTATCAGTGCATGGGTGAATGCATTCATCCGATGGGAAGATTCTGTAATTTGGTCACGAAAAACATGACATTGGTGACCCTCTCCACTATCCACTTGATGCTGGGGCGCTGTTCATAGGCCCATCCCAAGACATCCAATTGGCCCACTTGGTCCAGCACGGGCTCTATTGACGTCGCGTATTTGAAGTCTGGGGAGTACTTTTTCTCCGCGGAGGCAGACGCATCACCACCAGACCGCATCACCGCGGAGGAATACATGCCAACTAGAGACCGGAACTATAGTGCACTCGACATCGACGCGGTCTCATAGATTTGTTATGCAAATGTTCGAATCAGGGGAGATAACCAGGAATATGTCAAAAAATCATCAAGGGCATCAAGAGTTACCTCCCTGAAAAATACGACCATTTTTGATTGCTAACTACTATTATAACTACGTTAATAATATGAAGAGCTATTCGTTGATAAAGTGATTCGCGGTATGGTATTATACATATGAAAAAGTGACAGGGAACGTGACAAAGTTCTGCATCACGACGTAACTGCGAGTAGCTCGGAGATTACATTCTGTATGACGTATTTATTCGCATTCACCTGTTTGAGGTAAAATTATGTCATACTGCATCATGATGATAGATAATACTACATACAACCGCTCAGGGAAACAATGAGGTTATGTTTGTTATACTGACACAGAGATAAACTTTATAAAAATACGGACGAATCCGACATGATTAATTTCACGCATTCATCATGTCGGCTTCGCTACAAAAACCCTGCAAAAACTAGACGGCGTTTTATTATCATAAAACCATTAAAATTATTATATTTTATAATATTATCCTCATCATGACATTAACTACCGTCAGTGCAACTTGTCTTGTAGTACGCCACAATTTATTTCTTCAACTTTGGGGCAGCATAAATTATTGAATGGTTTGTTTCAGTCTCAAAATGCAGGCTATATTCATTTAGCTAGTCAATGTCCACAATGTCCAGGCTGCACTGCACCTGGATGTGTTTAGATAAAAGATTTGCTAGATGCACTGTGTACTAACTCAAATCTAGCTGGTATGAATAGGGGCCTAGCTTTCAACACATCTTGAGAAGAGTAAATATGATTATAAACCCATTTACCAGTCTCATGTCCTACTACACTACAGGAGGTTTGTACAGAGATTAATGCTAACAGAACATAGGTCTATCTATGGTACTGTATGTTGTTTAGGCTTATGATAAACCATAGAGCCTACTGTTTTAGTAGGCTCCATGGATAAACAGAGCCGTGTTCTGATACATGTGTTTCCTGATCTAAAGTCCACCCTGGTTCTTCGACCTAAAAAACATGAAATTCATACAGAAGCTCAAGAAATCTTAGCTGAATAGCTATCCATTTATCATCATCATTTATCAAGTTACTGATGCCCCCCCCCCCCTCTACACACAGTCTAGCTACACATGACCCCGCCTTCGTAGGGCTCGAAGTGACCCCCCTCAAATTCCACCGCCCCCCGCCCCCTCAGGAATTTTGAATGGTCCCATAGTACATACCATGGTTGAAATAACATTCGTTGTTCGTAATATTTTGACTTTTTTCACCATGGGCAGGTCAAAATCCTTGACATGTCGTTAACCAATGTACATATTGTGGTTGGAATATAAAAAAAAAGATTTTTGTTCTTGGTGCATGACGTCTCATTATAAGGCGTGTTTTAAGGTTTTTAATTCTCATTACTACACTAGTCAAGGATACACAGTAAAAAGGAGTTTTCTTGGATTTTCTTCAAATATTTTTAAATAATAAATCACATCCTGCCTCTTCATAACACAACGGTGCCCAACAGGAATAGTTTGGAGAACCTTTCGGAAGCGCTTAAAGATGTAATCAGCCTCAAAATGGATGGATTTTGTAAACTCTCCCCTGTGCGTTTTTTCAGCAGGGAAGATTACCAAAGCATCATATGTATTATATTTGATGATAGTGGGATCGTCATACACAACGAATGCAAGAGTATCTTGTCAGAGAAATTTGTAACTCTGCCTGCTTCGACGGCTTTTATGTCTCGCCATTGAGTGTGTGTTGTACGCGGAGAGGAAAATGACGTCACTGCGTGATGTATGAGTGACGTAGTGACGCTCACGAATTTGAATGCTGCACAGCTGCAGCCAAGGGATAACGTCATGGCTCGTGTCTACGGTTCGGTGATGTCGCATAGCATACGTTGGTAGAATGCACCATACGTGTATACGCTTGTTTACACGGCCGTGGAAAAATAAACGGCATGCCAGGCTGTTTATTTTTAAAGAACAACTCCTTCTATTTTCTCGTGAATGGTAGAAACAAGTTTAGTTTTTTTGTGGTCAAATGTGTTTCCTTTTGTACCTGTTGTAACATATGACACTTTCGCTGAGTTTGAGAGACATCGACTTCAACCCAGATTTGAGGCTGATTACATCTTTAAATATGATAAAATCTCAGTATTTTTCTAAGCTTGCGTAAACGTTTCTTCTTTTTCAAGAAAAACCAAGAGAACAAGAAAGGGAGTGACACATGAACAGCTGCAAAAAACGCGGCTGAGATACGAAGGCTACGCCGAGAATTCTCCGTATTTTGGAGTCGGAATGTGAGGTGCCGAGAGAAGCTTTTCTTTGGAGTGGCACGGTTGCTTTTTAGTCACCAGACATCGTCTCGCCTCTTACATATCTTTCCAATTCATTATCTGTATATGGTAGGATTCTGCTGGTGGGCTGTTAGTTTTCGCGGCCCGCTCTCTGCACATTTCATTTGACGTGTGTAGGTCACCAGACATCGTCTCACCACTTACATATCTTTCCAATTCATTATCTGTATATGGTAGGATTCTGCTGGTGGACTGTTAGTTTTCGCGGCCCGCTCTCTGCACATTTCATTTGACTTGTGTAGGTTTACTGTCATAAATTAGTAAATTTAAGCCGCACGACGTCGGGCATTGCAGGTTAGTTTTTCTGGCTATTCTTGCATTTACTAAGTTTATCCCATCAGGTGGAGAAGTTTGAGCTGATCTGTCATCACGGCTTCCGAGCTAGTGTATCTAATTCCGCTTACTTCATAGCTTCCACATGAACAGCTGCAATAAAGCCCAGCTGAGATATCAAGGCTACGTCTCAGAATCCCCCGTATTCTAGAGTCTGAATGTGAATGCCGAGAGAGTCTTTCCTGTGGGGTTTTATCGTTGCATAGAATCGCCAGACGTCGTATTTGTCCACCGCATACATATCTTCTAACAAGAATAATACTCTTATATACTTCGTAAGATAAAACAACGTTTATATTAGGTCAGAAAAAAATAATAGACTTCATCATTTTTGGGACTCTTCTTTTTCATGTAGCTACACAAACACGTTGGTTTTCCTGATTCGTTATACTATAGAAGGCGAAATTGGACTTCTCATTTGAGAATGTTGAAGAAAAATAAAATTCCTTAGGCAAAAATCCAAGAAAAGGCTTATTTTATTGTGTATCAAACGAAAGTGAAAGCGGCAGATCATCCCTATTTGAAGCCCATTAAATAAATCTATATCCCATACATGAGACATGGTCATTTCATATAGTTGAAATAAGAGACTTTCCAAGGTAGATTAAAGTTCGGACTTTCACATACGTGAACCATGAAATGTGTGTTTTCAGCGGTGATTGGCTCCTAAATATTAATGTACGTGCTGTAACTCTATTTCAGGGATGAGTATGATGATGAAATTTTAGGTTACCTCAGACACTTGAAACACAATAAGCATATTACTTTTTATATTCTGTCTGTCTTTTAACTTTAGCCCTATGTCTGCTTCTGTGCAATAGCACAGTCTCATGTCGTGGAATTGTACAGAGGAATGGTATTCTCCCATTGTCAGAGTTTTAACCTCCTACACTGTCAGTGTAGACGTTCCATCAAGCGATACCAGGATGTTCTTATGCAAAGAACAAGGCGGATTACGTCCTTGGTACAGGGTTATATATGACCCGATCATATACAATCCCTCATCAGGACCTTATTGACCGTCTAAGTTCATTAATAGTATCTGTGTTCAAGAAAACTGATCGTAGATATATTAATGTCAGAAGCCATAAAGCATTCTTTAGCTCTACTACATACAAGATATCATTCATGGGATGTTTCTTTGTTTATAGAGTTGCTTGAATTTCTCATTAAAAATATCTATGTGAAATTTGGCAACACAATATATCAGCAGCATATAGGTATTCCAATGGGTACTAATTGTGCACCCCTGTTGGCTGACCTGTATCTGTTCTCTTATGAATATGCCTATATGCAGGCGCTTTCAAAAACCGATCCATTCAAAGCCCGTTCCTTCTCATTCACCAAACGCTATATAGACGATCTTCTCGCTGTGGATAATCGCTATATAAATGACGCAGTGAAGGATATATATCTACCTTCACTGGATTTGAAGGAAACTACAGATAGCCCTACAGGCACATCATATTCAGATCTATATCTCTATAAAAATGAAGCGGGCATTCTCTCTTGTCGACTTTATGACAAAAGAGATGATTACAATTTCGACATCGTAAACTATCCCTTTCTGGACAGTAATATTCCAGTGGGACCTGCATATGGCGTATACATATCTCGCTTAGTAGCATTTTCTAGATCCTGTGTTAAATGTGACGATTTTAATCAACGTCACAACACACTGGTGCAGAAACTTAAAAAACAGGGCTATTCCACCAAGCGCCTACACTCAAAGTTTCTCAAATTTGGCGATACATATCGTATGCTGATAGCAAAATACGAACGTAGCGTGCAAGATCTATGGCGCTACGTTTCGTAACTTGTGTCTAATTCCGCTTAACCCGGGGCTAGGGGCCGTATGAACCCATGTACTTCAAGATCCTCATGGTACTCATATGAACAGTCACAATCAAAGCGTGACTGAGATACATCATTCTTTAGATGACGACTTTACAACGAATATTATGGATTAAGAATACTGATCAGCGATACGGATTTGATATTTTGGAACATCATGATGTCTTGCCGGCATCATTGAAAACTGTTGACCGCTTCTCTCTTGCAGGAAACAAGCCTATGTTTTTGTATACTATGATTGTCTTTTTGAATTTGGTGCTAATACTGTTATGTGGAAAATGGAATAGGTCTTTGGATTATGGACGCTGATATTCTCTAATGGACGACGGCTGGATTATGAATGACGGACTAGACGCTTGTAATTGGAATCATTTAAGGATAGGCACATTCGTGGGGAACAACAGACAAATACTAGCGGTTCCAGTCGTTCCGACGGTATGGGCGTACCCGTTCCGTCGGCACGGGCGTACCAGCGCTTGGGAGCGTTCCGCCATCACAAAGCGTTGGGACGGCCCCGCACAAGAACACGTCGTCTCGACAGGTCCCGTCGGTCTGGCTGTTCCCGTCGTGCCGTCTGTTCCAGCAGCAACACAAGGATGCAAAGCCGGCGATTATAGCAGGTGTGGTCATGGTCGGACTAATAGTAATTTTCCATAACCAAGATCCTCAAAATCTCGACCAGCAGAGCCCACGTATTTCAAGCCAGTCATCCAACGGCGCGGCAGATGGAGGACAGCAACCAAGACACAACGCTAGCAGTGATACCAGAAAGGGCCTACGCTGTTTTCTCACCCAGTCTAGCGAGCGCTCGTGTGAGTTGCAAATGCTTTTTGGTCCACTTCTTTGCGGGACTGCCTGCTGCCCCTCCACCTCCGCTCACGGGGACGGCAAGCGCACCATGGTTGAAATGATGAGTCCCCGCGCTGTCAGGATGCTCTCGACGGTTATTTCCTGCTATTTGAAGATGGTTCTGAGATGCTCAACAAGACTCGTATCCTCGTGAAGAATGCTCTGAATCGTCTCGCGCACTCGTTTAACCTGTGAGCGCAATCCTCCATGTAGCCACTGGTCACCTCAAGGCGAGCATTCCTTTTGTCCTGGAGGTCACACAATCGTATTTGCATCTCCTTTTTCTCGGCCTCATCTGGTGTCTCGTGAAGTTTTCTCCGCCCTCGGGCGATATGTTCGCCAAGCTCTGTCAGTTTCGCCAGGTTATTGGTGATTTCTCCTCGGGTTTGCTGTAAAGCTTTATCAAGCACAAGCAGCTCTCTCATGGGGAGGGGGATCATGGATTGTTGCAAGAGTGCTGATCTGTTCCCCCGTTATTGACTGGTGAAGCCTCGTCTCTACGTCTATAACTACGTCTGTAACTATGCCCGGGAGATCGCTGAGAATTATATTTTCCACCACAGATGCGGTTGGAAACGCACTTAGCTTCTTTTAGAGAGCTCTCTCCAGTCGTTCCGACAGCCTTCCTATCTTCGTAGTGTAATCAGGAAGGCCACGTTCAGTCTCGATTGCCTGTGTAGCCTCTCACCAATCTTTGCGGCAATTGTGAAGAGGGCTAGGATTTTTTTCTGTGTTGTTTCCATTCATTAAATGCACACGATCACCCGAAGATAGTTTCAGATATAGGGCGTTGTCCACCTCAAGTGTGAAACGGGAGTAATCCCGCTGACCGCAAACACGTAAGTCCCCGGGAAAGTGCAGCTGGGACAGCTGGGGGGTAACTCTTATCCTGATGAGACACGAGCTTACTCGAGGCAACGTGGATGCTTTCTACGACGCAATACAGCTATCCCAGTGGCACTTTCCCGGGGACGCACTTGTTCGGTAGGCAAACCGGGTAAACCCCCGAACGAATCTCTGCTGTCGTCTGGGAGTCATCTTCGCACCCGGGCTCTTGTCGCCCCGACGACAAGCTATCCAATTCAAATCCGCCCTCCGACATTTTAGAAAAATATCGCTAGTATTATACTAACAGTAATTCTATTCCATTATGGCGACAAATTACGGATAAAAACTCGATCCTTATCAGCGACCCAGATAACCACTCGGTATCAAAGGACACCGGCAACGATCGACCAGAACCAGCTGTTATCCGTCCGCTTTTCAAATCTTGGTCATAACGATGTCATTGTTCCGGGTACAGCACGTTTAGCCTTCCTCATCACTCATACCTGCACAGATGAGAACCGCACCATACTGAACATCCTCGGACGGGCCATCGAGAAGATCAGCATCAAGATCGAAGGAAATGTCCTTCGGCTTAGACGACTGCGACATGTTCCTGTGTTACTCAGACCTATGAAAAAACAGCATAAGATTACGAGAATGTGGTTTACCAGGGCATCCAGATTGATTATATAGCCGGTCTGTGGATCGGTGCGGGAATGACCACCCTACTGAATCGACAAGTATGATTGTAGGTGAATGCACCAGTCCATGTGTCATGCGACCATGAACTGTAGATTGGATCACTTCACATTGAAGCCGGATAACAGCTGCAATGTTATAATGAGGCGACATATGATTGTATATCAGATATGTCGACAGTCCATGGTAGCTACCATTTTTCTTGGCAACAGTCCATTTGACGAATCATTGGATCAGACGATGCGCTCTCTGTGCATCATTCACAAGTTCGGACTGACCGTATTTTGACCTACCATGGACTGTCGATCGGTCCGATGATGATACCATGTACTGTCGTAATATCAGATGGCAGAGAATAAACTATTAATGGTTCATATTCCTCTTAAACACACACAAGTGAACGAAATCGAGAGATGAATGAATCAGTGATACATGAGGCAGGTAGTAAGTTCCCACGTGTTCATTTTGTGCTCATTTACTCACACTATAATTCGATGCTAATACCTACCATGGACTGTCCACCAACACCTAAAAACACCTCTCGGCGCAAAAATGTTTAAAAATTTTGTTAACTTGAAATAGTAATAACCTTACATTTGGTGACAATGTAGTACGATATCTCTCCATCAAAAAATGCTTGGACACCAGTAACCATACCTGTCATCGATATGCTGAAAATCGTTCATTTTCGGCTGTGGTCACTGTCGTCTGGTCAGACACACGCCCACGCTTGATAACGAAAGCACCGAAAAACCTACCATTGACTGTCATTTGACACGTGACCGGCGGTGTTTACCTACCATCATACTTGCCGATTCGGTAGGGTGATGACAGCTGGGACGACGGGGCCTGGTCATAACAAAAAATACTAGGCATTATCGGATACTTAAGGGATTCTTTGTACCTTTGAATCTTTGGATTTCGAGCTGCTCGAAAGTCAAATGCAGTTTCACGAAGCGGCGCTGAACGACCGCCTTAGCTACGAACGGAGTGCACAGTCAGCAAATTATGCCTTGAGTATGAACTTGTATACCAGTCTCAGCTGGCAAGACTTGCCCGCAATCAATACCAGGGACGCCTGCTCATTCTGTATGACCGCATTCTGCGCCACCGACGTATGTTCATAAACAAGAGAGACCGGTGTGGAACATCAATCTCAACACTTCAGCTCGCTCGGTGGAAGGACTTTTGGAAGGACTGTATGACAAAAGAGATGATTACAATTTCGACATCGTAAACTATCCCTTTCTGGAAAGTAATATTCCAGTGGGACCTGCATATGGCGTATACATATCACGCCTAGTAGCATTTGCTAGATCCTGTGTTAAATGTGACGATTTTAATCAGCGTCACAAAACATTGTTGCAGAAACTTATAAAGCAGGGCTACACCATCAAGCGCCTTCACTCAAAGTTTCTCAAATTTGGCGATACATACCGCATGCTGATAGCAAAATACGAGCGTAGCATGCAAGATCTATGGCGTTACGTTTCGTAACTTGTGTCTAATTCCGCTTAACCCGGGGCTAGGGGCCGTATGAGCCCATGTACTTCAAGATCCTCAAGGTACTCATATGAACAGTCACAATCAAAGCTTGACTGAGATGCATCATTCTTTAGATGACGACTTTACAACGAATATTATGGATTAAGAATGCTGATCAGCGATACGGATTTGATATTTTTGGAACATGATGATGTCTTGCCGGCATCACTGAAAACTGTTGACCGCTTCTCTCTTGCAGGAAACAAGCCTATGTTTATGTATACTATGATTGTCTTTTTGAATTTGGTGCTAATACTGTTATATGGAATATAGAATAGGTATTTGGATTGTGGACGCGGATATTCTCTAATGGACGACGGCTGAATTATGAATGACGGACCAGACGCTTGTAATTTTGCTGTTGTTTGAAGACCCAGAATAAGATGGTCCATACAAACGCGACACAGAAAATTTAAGGCATTCCTAATCAGCTGTACTCAGGTCTGGTTCCGTATCAGCACTGGGATGAAATCAGAAAGTATTTTAGTGGTGGAAGACTCCGTTTCGCTGATACAGCCCGTGCCACAAAAAATCTCAACCCGAGTGACATGACGGTCAGCAGGTACCGTACTTGACAGCTTGATACGCCCATTGGCTCTACCTTCGCGCCACTGATGATATCTGCCTCCGACGAGTAGAACACGGCTCAGAGGGCATTTTCATCCAACTGGAAATGTAGGTGCAGGGCGCTGGCGCATTAATTTATACTTGGCAGCTTGTTTGATGCACTCTACTAGCAGCGGAAACCGCGGTTCCCACAGTTCCAGCAGACGTCGAACCGACGGCTGTCCCAGCGACTGCGCCCGAGATATCGCATCTAGCTGTCCCAGCGAACACGCAATTATCTGTGCCCAGATCGGATGCGGTAAAACCAAGTTCGTCCTTGACCCCATCGAATCTCCTCCAAAAAGAGGCGAACATCGAGGCAAGATTCAACACATTGTAATCCCACTTTCCAGTGGAACAATACCCACAACAACCGCGTGTGGATATGGAAAGAGAAGAAGTCTACACTGTTAACTCGTGTTAACTGCAAGATTGGCTTCGAGAATTCTTCAACCTGTTTGTGGGCAACGCTACTCACGAAGAAAAGTAAAGCGGAGCAAAGCGTATGGATTCTTGCGCAAAAGTACAACGCAGCCTTGAAGGACTTTCAGAAGCAAGGTAAGTGGGTAGCCCTCTTCTACTGTAAGAACCGAGATTCATGTAACGACTGCTCACGAGAGAACGACGTTGTTCCCACCTCTGAAGAAAGAGCAGCCCTAAGACAGCAGCTGGGCAAAAGTGAGCAATCAAAGTTTCTGCCGAAGACAGACCAGCCTACATCGAATCTTTTGTACGTGATGTGGGAGACACAATACGAAAGGCGGTAGAGATACCAAACAAAGAGCCTGATCGGTTTCGATCTTGTTAGATCTCATCAGAGGCGATGTGGACAGTGAGTCTAGTTGCAAAAAAGCGAGCTATATATACCCTGGTGTCCGGGTATCTCCCCTCACTTACATATACGTCGTATCTTTTGCTTGAGTGATGTTCAGCTCAACTGACTGGAACAGCTTGTTAAGATCTGTTGAACCGTGCTCAGCTAGACAGCAGCTGCAGTTCCAGCGGTCCCGAATATTACTCCACATTCTGTTCCTAATTTCTGTCCTGGACCTCCCCAACTATATTAGACTCCGACGTTTCCTAATCTATCAGCGCTTGTGTTAGCTCTCGAGCAACCCATCATTTTGACAGCTGGGACAACAGGAACGACCGCTATGACAACTAGCTCGGGGACAGCACGATGGATGCCAAAGAGATCCGTGAGGACCGCCTGAAAAAAAGAATCACGCCGGGGACGGCACGACACAAGCAACCCCTTCCGACTTCTTAATCAAGGTCTAAAAATCCAAAAAGTGTTGAGTCGGTGCAGAGGTCCGGAAGAAAAAAACAAGAGGAGCTCCGGACTCGGTTGCAAGAGGCAAACGCGCAGCAACATAGCATGATTCATGTGCCCACTGAGGTAACAACAGAAGCCGCCGCTGACAGTCACGCTGCGGCTTACGTCACGCCGCCTGACACCCACAGGCGCATGCCCAACTCTACCGACCAGCCCACTCCAGCGCTTGCGCGCCAGTAGTGGGGACAGTCGGAACGACTGGCGAGCGGGTGGTGGCTATGTTCTGGCGTAGCTCTCCTAACCATCGTATTATACTCCATCTGACAAGCGAGCCGACGGTTTCCGTCGTCCCGAATAACAAAGTTAATCTGACGAACATCTAAGGGCTGAAGGTCATGCTAAGACATCTTTCTCGGATGCGATGCGTGAGGACAGCTTATATTCGAACAGAACTGACGAATTAGCCCGTCTAGACCCACGGCTATCGGACTTCTATACTCCTTTTCCTGTTCAGCAGACTCGTAAGTTGCTGTTCATCATGGGCTACGACAGCGGGGGCTACGGTTTTTTCCATCAGAAGGTATAATTTATACATAAGATATACAATGAATAGATCGTAGTGTCAAGCGCAATATAATGTGCTACGTAGACGAACTTTGGGCATCGACTTGCTGGCTACGAGCTTGCTGGCTTGCTGGCTACGAGTTAAAAGCTATTGCGAACCATCGATTGGAATTCAATGTACCTCTTTACTTCCGTGGCGCTTCATGAACACCAATATCGATCTGTACAATTGTTGAAAGAGTACATCTATTCGCGGGGGCTATTGAACGGCTGTTCCGTTTACTAAAACACCCCAACGACGTGCCCGCTGGAACAGCACCGTATGGATGCGAATCTGTCTAAGATATACTACAGCCCGCAGGAGTACTGGCGTGGCCTCACTGAAATCATAAAGCTCGCACACACTGCATTCGTCGGTACGACTGCGCGGCAAGTCTCCGAAGATGTGGCCAAGGCTTGGCTGAAGAAGCAGGCTATGTGGCAGATATACCTGCCTGCCCACACGGCGCATTGCGAGGTCGAGGTTTGATGCCTCAGCGCCCATCGAGGTTCACCAGGCTGAGGTTAGACGTAAGACGTTGAAAAATGGCCTGGCTGTGGTTGACGTAGCCATCCGCTACAAAGAGGCAGGGCAAGTTGAGTCGAAGGACTCTTTGGAGATTGCGTCCGCGCGTGAACCGCTGAAATGCCCAAGTTGTTGTAAGTTGCCTCGGGGCTCAATTCATGGGGTCGGTGAGTCACCTGTTGGTTAAGCATGGCGTGTCGGTAGGGAAGGTTCATTCGCACGCTAGCCGAGCGGCTGTTTTGGGCATCAATATGTCCAGGAGATGATAATAATGTCCGAAGGACGGAGTGAGCGGTCGACTGAGTGGGTGGCTCGGCTCCCCGCGGTTATCTTGGCTATGGACAATGAGGTGACTAGACCGACTGGGAAGAAGCTCTCGAATGCCATAAAAGCCAAAGCCTTGACACAAAAACCCTCTGCACCAGCGGATAAGTGTCGTTCCATCGGCTTGAAGGAGAAGCGTTTACCCTCTGATATCAGCGTCCGGTATCTGTATCAGCCAGGCGAACTTGAAGATGGTCGTCGTCGTGCAGCCGACCCACTTTGGTCTCTGCGTACGTACCGGTGTGGGCGATCATTCACAAAGCCAGAAGAGCCTGTCCTCTATTGCTTGCTCGATGGGCCAGCTAGTGAGTTTGTGCGAGAAGAGCTGTTCATTCCTCGTGACACGATACTGCCACCTGATAGCGTGCTAGCTGTTGCCAGTGAATAAGCGCCGCCGCCCCTCCCTCCGCGAAGCGTTACTTCAAGACATTGAACAAAATTACCCCCGTTCCATCTCGGGCAGCTTGGAAGAGCTTGCATAACGCTCCAATTTACGCATTTCCTGGCAATGGATCCTGTCTGAACCGGAGTCGGATGATTTTCTCGAGGGCTTCCAGTGGCTCGTGTTTCTCTGTGTGGTCGACCTCAACCTCCTCGTAGTAGTCTGCCTGAGCCAGTGCTGCCTGCGCCAGTCGTGCGGCATCTCTCCGGAATTGGAGGGGGCTGACCCTGATCACGACAGCACACCACCTACATCCCTCTTTGACCAAACAAAGAAGATCTCAAGGACTGGCCTCGGGACAGAGCAGACCTCGTCCCAAATAATACCGAGTTGGATGTATCTTTGGACTATCCTCTCTGGTATTCAGTCATTTTGCCCATTCCACTGAAAGAAACTGTGGTAGGTCAGAGCCTGAGAGCCGTACCCCTCATCTGCTTGGCCAGGGTGTGGATTGGGGTGAACACCAGTGGCTCTATTACCAGGAAGAGCTCGATCGCTCTCGTGGTTTTGGCTGAACCACCACCACTCTGTGGCACGTAAAGAATTTCTCCTGTTCAGGCCACTGGGCCAGGACGACATCGTACTTGCTAAGGGTCGTTTCTCGGGTTAATCTTGGTACAGCCAGCACCTTCTGCAGTGCTCCTTGGGATGAACCTGCGGAGGCGCGGAGGCCGTGACACCTGTCGGTTTGCGGAGAGTAGTCTTCTTGGCGTAAATGATATGAGTCGCCACCCGGACAGCTTCGCGTGAATGGAAATGCGAAAGCATGGCGCAGAGGTTGATGTGGGCATGGCTGATTCAGGAAATGAAATACACGGATGTTGCTTTATTTATGTATATTATGTATAGTGAAGAATATTATGTAACACTAGGGCTGTTTAAGGGCTGTTATCTCTGATAAGCAAATGATCTTCAGTAAGAAATTCAGAAAGAAAATTACTGTAAAAGTAGGCGTATTGCATACCATTAACATAATTTTTCTATTGAAGTAGGAGTCAGAAATCAGGAGCTAATTTTGCCAGAAAGAGAGAGAGAGAGAGAGAGAGAGAGAGAGAGAGAGAGAGAGATAGCCCAATGGGCTGCAATATACTCCATCGGCTATCAGTTATCGTCTACACTAAGCAATCATGCATTGCATAAGATGTATTTTTAGAACTTAGACAACATCATGTAGGTTAACACTAATGTGATCTAGTAGCGTTGACTGTAGTTGTCTCATTTTAGAAATAGATAGCCAGGTCAGCACTATCCTTTTCTGGACAGTAATATTCCAGTGAGACCTGCATATGGCGCATACATATCTCGCCTACTAGCATTTGTTAGATCCTGTGTTAAATGGCACAGTGAAGGATATATATCCACGTTCACTGGACACAAGGAAACTACAGATAGCCCTACAGGCACATCATATTTAGATCTATATCTCTATAAAAACGAAGCGGGCATTCTCTCTCGTCGACTTGATGACAAAGAGATGATTATAATTTCGACATCGTAAACTATCCCTTTCTGGACAGTAATATTCCAGTGGGACCTGCATATGGGGTATACATATCTCGCCTAGTAGCATTTGCTAGATCCTGTGTTAAATGTGACGATTTTAATCGACGTCACAAAACATTGCTGCAGAAACTTGTAAAACAGGGCTATACCACCAAGCGCTTCCACTCAAAGTTTATCAAATTTGACGATACATACCACATGCTGATAGCAAAATACAAGCGTAGCGTGCAAGATCTATGGCGTTACGTTTCGTAACTTGTGTCTAATTCCGCTCAACCCGGGGCTAGGGGTCGTATGAACCAATGTACTTCAAAATCCTCATGGTGCTCATATGAACAGTCACAATCAAAGCGTGACTGGGATACATCGTTCTCTAGATGACGACTTTACCACGATTATTATGGATAAAGAATACAGATCAGCGATACAGATTTGATATTTCTGGAACATCGTGATGTCTTGCCGGCGTCACTGAAAACTGTTTACCGCTTAGAACTCTCTTGCAGGAAATTAGTTTATGTTTATATACACTATGATTGTCTTTTTGAATTTGGTGCTGATACTGTTATATGGAATATGGAATAGGTCTTTGGATTATGGACGCGGATATTCTTTAATGGACGACAGCTGAATTATAATTGACGGAACAGACACTCGTAATTTAAACCCGTGTATGCCTGGATTCTACTGGTGGACAAGTTGTCCCCGAGGCCGGACACCTACACATCCTTAACTCATGATGAAGAAAACAATAGAAGAAAATAATTGTAAGACAGATCTCAGGAACCTTAGTGCAGGTTCCTCGGTCGAGTCTCTAACAGTTCGAAATGCACTAAGACTTTTTTTCAATCCAAATGACAGATATATTTTCTGACAGCAAAGCAAGGTCACGACATCAAACCTTGTAATATTGCGGTTGATGATTGTTTAGCACCGAATTCAAGATTTCTAAGTGTGGACATCGTGGATGTCTCACGTGTCCACTCTTTCATACTTCAGCTTCATTTAGTTCCGCGTTAACTGGTGACTCATATTCTGCAAACTCGTATGTTGGTCTTAGTTGTTCTACTACAAACTGTATTTATTTAGTTTCCTGTAAGAAGTGTGGTAAACAGTATGTTGGCAAGACCACCCAATTACAAAGACGCCATCTTAGGGTAAATGGTCACAGAAAATCTGTTAGGAAAAAGCAATTGCTTATAGGTAAACATTTTTCTTGACCCGATCATGGCTGGGATAACTTTAGTATTCAGATCGTCTATCCATCTACCAAGGATTCCCTCTTTGGATTTGAGAGAAAAATCCGAGAGCGGGAACTATTCTGGATGCTAGAACTTGGGTCAGAGTTTCCGTATGGTTTAAATGATAATGTCATTGGGTTCGGCAATGTTACAAACCGCCGTTCAAATATATCCAATGTTACCCAGCTATATAAACCCCATCAAATGAGACATAGCAGCCATGGTTAGCGAAAGTTTAATAGTTCTATGATTCACGATTATATCACTTTAAATTACTTAGTGAGTTTAACTAACACATCCAATAGTATACATGGCTTACGTACAGTTATGTATGCGTTACCTCTGACAGCTTTAAATCATATAGCCAGAGATATACAGCAATCTGCGTCTTCAGGGAATATAATATCACCCAAAATCACTAGTGAACATAATCGAGACATCCCAAGATCGGCTTTTCTTGAAACTCAACTACTTAGATAAAGGACTGGACATTATTAATTTACCTCAAATCCCAAACGATCCAGAGGTACGCAACGCTGTGCCAAACTATTTTAAGTTCACAGAACCTCGTTGCATTTCATACAAGTATACTAAATCTATAGCCACCAAAATATTCTATTACTCTAATGCTGTCAAGGAGTTTGACTGGAACTTATACACCTCAGGAGGCTATGGTTGTGATTTTGAATCGTCGAACTTTATCTATACACCATGTAAACATGTTGTGGCTGGTAACCTTGATGTAGTGAGTGATAAGGACACAAAATTACTCCTGATGAAGGGACCTAAATATAGAGAGCCGAGAAGAATAAATCTGAAGGCCGACCAGAAGATAGTCTTGTCTGCATTGGAACAGTACGTTATTGATTAATCTAAGCGAGATGAACTTACAGTACTCGCTGATTGGCTGGACCTCACCAAGAGCAAGGTCGTTGAATCAATCCGCCATATTGACAGAAGTACCCTTCCCCAAGCAAAACAAGTACTGAGAAACCTCAATTCCCAAGAAGTTCCAGCAAATCTCCAGAGTAGATTCGTCCTAGTCCCAGCAGATAAAGCTCCAAATAATATAATATTCATATGTGAATATTACTATTACCAGGTGGTGGTTAAAGAATTAAGTGTAAACATATCATCATCAAATACGTCTACTTACTCCCAAACTGCATTTACTCTGGAAGATTTATTTAACAATCACAAAATGTTTCTGAGGGAAAGAGGTATTTGTCTTTCAACTAATCAAAACGACATACCAAAAGTATACTGGACTGCCAAAATGCATAAATCACCATACAAAGCTAGATTCATAGCTGGTTTTATGAGCTGCACCACCAAGCTTCTTTCAACCCTGTTGACGAGGGCCCTTCAGGAAGTAAAGGCATTTTGGGAAAGATATTGCGCCACTATTTCTGAAAACTCTGGCGTTAAATGTATGTGGATATTGAAAAACTAGAAATGTCTTACGGAAGAACTTGATGCTAAAGGTCACATACCGTACAGATAGGTATCCACATGGTATTTCTCGACTCTCTTTACTACAATCCCTCATCAGGACCTTATTGACCGTCTGATTTCATAAATAGTATCTGTGTTCAAGAAAACTGATCGTGGATATATTAATGTCGGAAGCCATAAAGCATTCTTTAGCTCTACTACATGCAAGAGATATCTTTGATGAGATGTTTTTTTGTTTTGTTTATAGAGTTGCTTGAATTTCTCATTAAAATATCTATGTGAAATTTGGCAACACAATATATCAACAGCATATAGGCATCCCAATGGGTACTAATTGTGCACCCCTGTTGGCTGACCTATATCTGTTCTCTTATGAATATGACTATATGCAGGCGCTTTCAAAAACCGATCCCTCCACCAAACGCTATATAGACGATCTTCTCGCTGTGGATAATCGCTATATAAATGACACAGTGAAGGATATATATCCACCTTCACTGGATTTGAAGGAAACTACAAATAGCCCTACAGGCACATCATATTTAGATCTATATATCTATAAAAGTGAAGCGGACATTCTCGTCGACTTTATGACAAAAGAGATGATTACAATTTCGACATTGTAAACTATCCATTTCTGGACAGTAATATTCCAGTGGGACCTGCATATGGCGTATACATATCTCGCCGAGTAGCATTTGCTAGATCCTGTGTTAACTGTGGCGATTTTAATCAACGTCACAAAACAGTGTTGCAGAAACTTATAAAACAGGACTATACCACCAAGCGCCTTCACTCAAAGTTTCTCAAATTTGGCGATACATATCGCACACTGATAGCAAAATACGAGCGTAGCGTGCAAGATCTATGACATCACGTTTCGTAACTTGTGTCTAATTCCGCTTAACCCAGGGCTAGAAGCCGTATGAACCCATGTACTTCAAGATCCTCATGGTGCTCAAATGAACAGTCACAATCAAAGCGTGACTGAGATACATCATTCTTTAGATGACGACTTTACAACGATTATTATGGATTAAGAATATTGATCAGCGATACGGATTTGATTTTTTTCGGACATCATGATGTCTTGCCTGCATCATTGAAAACTGTTGACCTCTCTTGCAGGTAACTAGCCTATGTTTATGTATACTATGATTGTCTTTTTGAATTTGGTGCTAATACTGTTATATGGAATATGGAATAGGTCTTTGGATTATGGACGCGGATATTCTTTAATGGACGGCGGGTGAATTATGAATGACGCACCAGACGCTTGTAATTAGCTAAGGCCTTGATTGATGAGTAAAAAGTGCGTGAAGATTTTGGTAGAGCATGACCAAATTCTTAGCTCTAAATATACTCTTCTACTCTTCTATATAACTCATAATCAAGTAATTTGATCTCAGAAATATAGATCAATGTCAGTTATCTTCAACAATTTTCTGGCCTAATCTAATTTAATTGCATATGAAACATAAATTTGGAGATCTTGGACTTGACATATTGGATTTGACCTTCAGAAAATAGGTCAAGGTCAGTGATATTCAATAGACTTCAGATCCAAACATATGTGGTATAAATTTGGGCAATGTAGATATAATCTTTCATGAAATATGGTACTGAATTGAATCTTACCCGGATAAGTAGGTCAAGGTCAGTCATCTTCAGCACACCTCTGGGCCATCGCCAGATGTATATATAGTATTAATTTGGAAAGCCTAGTTAAATTTCTTCATGTTATGCAAGGGCGTAGACAAGGGGGGGCTTGGGGGGGCTCCCCCCCAAATATTGACATCCGGCAAAAAAAAAAAAAAAGAACAGAAGAAAAAGAAAAAAAGAGAGAAAAAAGGAAAGAAAGAAAGAATGAAACAGAAAGCAAACATAGCAGAGAAGTAAATGTTTAGCTTGTGACATATCTTTATCAATTGTTGCATATTACAGGGGAAGTAAAATTATCATCAACAATGCTTACCAGAAGGGCTAGACTAATTGCAATCGGTGAGAGAACAACGCAAAAGTTTGGCGATATCGGACTCAAAGACCCCGTGTGATTTTCTTCGAGAAACGAATAATGTGCTCCAATTCAATCACATATCGCCCATTAGGACGAAAAAGGTCAACACGTTGGCTAAAAAGATTTTTTCAGAACTTTTTCACCATAAACTTTTTTTTGACTGAGATCCCAGTCATTTGTTGAGTATTTATTTATTCACAAACGAGAGATACGAACTCTCGAATAATTTTCCCGGAGAAACCCTAGAAATACAGGTAAAACATCTAACCCAGACACAAAGTCACTATTTAACTGGTGTAAATTTGATGAATATGGATAATTTTCTCTACTATTCCGAGAAAGGACCACTAAGCTTACATTTTTGATAAGTTTGGCAACTTCAGAACGAACACCAGAACTCATGCGGTCAACCACGCATCAATGCACCGCCCCTGCTATCTAGGCAACATAGTATTGTCTAAGAAATAACTTAAATTATAGTGCAAACTCCGGATTGAATGATCATTTCACCTTGTATATCACGTAGTGATCGCCACTGTTACAGGATATTTTCGCAAAAAAAAGTTCAACTTTTACAATGTTTTACCGCTCAAATGCTCCCAGTTAGCGCCAATTTACCATCAATTTTCAAAAAAAAATCTACGTTGCGAGGGGGGATACCCCCCTCTCAGACTCTCCCCCTAAGCCCCCCCAAACTTCACAACTTGTCTACGCCCTTGTTATGTCATAATAAACAGTATACGACCTTGATATAATTGGTCAAGGTCAGTTAACTGAGATAGGCTTCTGATCAATCACCAGTTGCATATATAATATGAATTTGGATACCCTAGCTTGAATCCTTCAAAATATATAGCAAAATACTTGATTATTCATATAGCAGTGGAACCATCATTAAGGAATTGTCCCATAGTTCGTTTGTACCAAGTCTGGTAGCTCTAAACCACTTGCAAGAGTGTCAACGGACGCTATCTGTGAGAATTGGCACGCGAAAGGGCTTCGCCAGCAGTTGGTAGCGTAGCCCAAATATCCATCAAGAGCTTTTCTACAAAGTAGACTATATCTTACATTGTGCACTGTACCGCTATGAGATGTTGTATGAATATAAAACCCCGATATTCATGAAGACAGACACAAAAATATTTATGGACAATGTATATCTACTGAAGCTTGGATCTGATGCTTAGTATTTTAGCTAAATACGGTTGTTACTCCATGTAAGGGAGCACGAGAATTCTCTGTGTTATTATATACAGTGGATTTTCGTGACTGGTGGCTCCAGGTCTCCCTGCGTGGGATCATACATTATATTGAAACATGTACATGTAACAGCTATGGTTGGAAATATTATCAGGTCCATTGCCCCTTGTAAGACGACAGTGTTAAAACGACACTTCATAAGATATGTATATTTTCTACAGCGACACACTAAAAACGACACTTTCATTGAGTTATATATTGTACGCATGGTTGAAAATATTACCAGGGGCATTGTCACTTGTACGACGACAGTGTTAAAACGACACTTCAAAAGATATGTATATTTCCTACAGCGACACACTAAAAACGACACTTTCATTGAATTATATATTGTAAGCATGTTTGAAAATATTACCAGGGGCATTGTTACTTGTATGACGACAGTGTTAAAACGACACTTCATAAGATATGTATATTTTCTACAGCGACACTCTGAAAACGACACTTTGATTAAATCATGTGACAGCAATGGTCTGTGTTATTATATACAGTTGATCAAACTTTCTACAGCGACACTGTAAAAACGACAGTTTCATTGAACCGTTAACAGTGAGGGTTGAAAATGTTATCGGTCTATTCTCAGTTCCAAGACGACAGTGTTAAAATGACACTTCATAAGATATGTATATTTTCTACAGCGACACTCTGAAAACGACACTTTGATTAAATCATGTGACAGCAATGCTCTGTGTTGTTATATACCTGTGTTGTTATATACCGATCTTCCTGATTGGTGGAGGTCTCCCTGTGTGAAATCATACATGTACATGTATGTGGGTTTTTCTAAAGACGAGACTTTTCATTGAAACATGTACATGTAACAGCTATGGTTGGAAATATTAATCGCACCATTCTCCCTATTAAGACGACAGTGTTAAAACGACACATATGAGGGAGCAGGAATATTCTCCTGCCAGAGCGACAGTCTGGGAAACGACACTTCATAAGATATGTATATTTTCTACAGCGACACACTAAAAACGACACTTTCATTGAATTATATATTGTAAGCATGGTTGAAAATATTACCAGGGGCATTGTCACTTGTATGACGACAGTGTTAAAACGACACTTCATAAGATATGTATATTTTCTACAGCGACACACTAAAACGACACTTTCATTGAATTATATATTGTAAGCATGGTTGAAAATATTACCAGGGGCATTTGTCACTTGTATGACGACAGTGTTAAAACGACACTTCATAAGATATGTATATTTTCTACAGCGACACTCTGAAAACGACACTTTGATTAAATCATGTGACAGCAATGGTCTGTGTTATTATATACAGTTGATCAAACTTTCTACAGCGACACTGTAAAAACGACAGTTTCATTGAACTGTTAAAAGTGAGGGTTGGAAATGTTATCAGGTCTATTCTCACTTCCAAGACGACAGTGTTAAAAACGACACTTCATAAGATATGTATATTTTCTACAGCGACACTCTGAAAACGACAGTTTGATTAAATCATGTGACAGCAATGTTTAGTGTTGTTATATACCGATCTTCCTGATTGGTGGAGGTCTCCCTGTGGGAAATCATGCATGTACTTGTATATGAATTTTTCTAAAGAAGACACTTTTCATTGAAACATGTACATGTAACAGCTATTGTTGAAAATATTATGCGGACCATTTTTCCTTGTAAGACGACAGTGTTAAAACGACACGTGGGGGAGCAAGACTATTCTCCTGCCAGGGCGTCAGTCTGTCAAACTATTTGCCCTCCCTAACCCTGCTTTGACACTCGACTTCACGTACATTCCTCCCTAACACCACTTTGACACTCCACTTCAAGTACATTTGTCCCCAACTCCGCTTTGACACTCGAATTCACATACATACCTCCCTAACCCCGACTAGACAAACTACAGACTTTGGTGGAGAAATATATTTTTTATAGCTGAAACGAACCTGAACTTGATAGTATGAAAGTTACCTAACCCGAAGTCCTAAACCCGCTTTGACACTCGACTTCACGTACATCTGTCCCTAACACCGCTTTGACATTCAACTTCCCATACATTCATCCCTAACACGACTTTGACAGTCAACTTCATATACATTCCTCCCTAACACCGCTTTGACACTCGAATTCACATACATTCCTCCCTAACCCCGATTTGACAAACTACAGAGTTCGGTGGAGAAATAAGTTTTTTATAGCTGAAACGAACCTGAACTTGATAGTATGAAAGTTACCTAACCCTAAGTCCTTAACCCGCTTTGACACTCGACTTCATGTACAGTCCTCCCTAACACCACTTTGACACTCGGCTATTCGTACATTCCTCCCTAACACCACTTTGACACTCGTCTTCACATACAAGCCTCCCTAACCCTGCTTTGACACTCGACTTCACGTACATTCCTCCCTAACACCACTTTGACACTCAACTTCAAGTACATTTGTCCCTAACTCCGCTTTGACACTCGAATTCACATACATTCCTCCCTAACCCCGACTAGAGAAACTACACTTTGGTGGAGAAATAATTTTTTTTATAGCTGAAACGAACCTGAACTTGATAGTATGAAAGTTACCTAACCCTAAGTCCTAAACCCGCTTTGACACTCGACTTCAGGTACAATCCTCCCTAACACCGCTTTGACACTCGGCTACACGTACATTCCTCCCTAACACCGCTTTGACACTCGTCTTCACATACAAGCCTCCCTAACCCTGCTTTGACACTCGACTTCACGTACATTCCTCCCTAGCACTGCTTTGACACTCGACTTCACATACATCTGTCCCTAACACCGCTTTCACACTCAACTTCCCATACATTCATCCCTAACACGACTTTGACAGTCAACTTCATATACATTCCTCCCTAACACCGCTTCGACACTCGAATTCACATACATTCCTCCCTAACCCCGATTTGACAAACTACAGAGTTCGGTGGAGAAATAAGTTTTTATAGCTGAAACGAACCTGAACTTGATAGTATGAAAGTTACCTAACCCCAAGTCCTAAACCCGCTTTGACACTCGACTTCACGTACAGTCCTCCCTAACACCGCTTTGACACTCGGCTACACGTACATTCCAATCCTAACACCGCTTTGACACTCGTCTTCACATACAAGCCTCTCTAACCCTGCTTTGACACTCGACTTCACGAACATTCCTCCCTAACACCGCTTTGACACTCAACTTCAGATACATTTGTCCCTAACACCGCTTTGACACTCAAATTCATGTATATTCCTCCCTAACCCCGATTTGACAAACTACAGACTTTGGTGGAGATATAATTTGTTTCATAGCTGAAACGAACCTGAACTTGATACTTATGAAAGTTACATAACCCTAAGTCCTAAACCTGCTTTGACACTCGACTTCAGGTACAGTCCTCCCTAACACCGCTTTGACTCTAGGCTACACGTACATTCCTCCCTAACACCGCTTTGACACTCGTCTTCACGTACATTCCTCCCTAACACCGCTTTGACACTCGACTTCACGTACATTTGTCCCTAACACCGCTTTCACACTCAACTTCCCATACATTCATCCCTAACACGACTTTGACAGTCAACTTCATATACATTCCTCCCTAACACCGCTTTGACACTCGGCCACACGTACATTCCTCCCTAACACCGCTTTGACACTCGTCTTCACATACAACCCTCCCTAACCCTGCTTTGATACTCGACTTCACGTACATTCCTCCATAACACCGCTTTGACACTCAACTTCACGTACATTTGTCCCTAACACCGCTTTGACACTCGAATTCATGTATATTCCTCCCTAACCCCGATTTGACAAACTAGACTTTGGTGGAGAAATAATTTTTTTCATAGCTGAAACAAACCTGAACTTGATAGTTATGAAAGTTACCTAACCCTAAGTCCTTAACCCGCTTTGACACTCGACTTCACGTACAGTCCTCCCTAACACCGCTTTGACACTCGGCTACACGTACATTCCTCCCTAACACCGATTTGACATTCGTCTTCACATACAACCCTCCCTAACCCTGCTTTGACACTCGACTTCACGTACATTCCTCCCTAACACCACTTTGACACTCAACTTCACGTACATTCCTTCCTAACTCCGCTTTGACTCTTGACTTCACGTACCTTTCTCAACATGATAGTTACGAAACGTACCTAACCCGAAGTGTCATCCTGATTCCTCCCTAACCCCACTTTGACAGCGGACTTCACATACATTCCTCCCTAACACTGCTTTGACACTCGACTTATTTCATTTTGATAGCTGAAATGAACCTGACCCTAACCCCTATCCTGATTCCTCCCTAACACCGCTTTGACACTCCACTTCATGTACATTCCTCCCTAACACTGCTTTGACACTCGACTTGATGTACATTGACTTGATGTACATTGCTCCCTAACACCAGTTTGACTCCTGACTTCACGTACCTTCTTCCCTAACAGCGCTTTCACACTTTTCACATACATTTTTCCCCAACACCGCTTTGACACTTCAGTTGAAGTACATTCCCTTCTAACACCGCTTTCACAGTCAACTTGACGTACCTTCTTGACTAACACCACTCTGACACTTTACATGTACATTCCTCCTTAACACTGCTTTAACTGTCAACTTGATGTACATTCCTCCATACACTGGCTTTGACACTGAAGTTGAAGCACATCATTCTCCCAGTATGTTTCAACATTTCATCTGAGGTACACTTTGGTGGAGAAATTATTTGATTTCGATTGCTGAAATGACCATGAATGTAAAAGTTACTAATGATACATAACCCTAAGTCCTATCCCAATTTGACACTAGACTTCACGTTCACTGCTCTCCAACACTGCTTTGACAGTTGACTTCACATACATTTCTGCCCGACACCGCTTTGACACACGACTTGAGGAACATGTGTAATGTTCCTGTTTGTTGGATTTCTACGTATAGTTAAGTTGATGTGATACATGTAAGCCATTCAGGTTCTGTAAGTTAGTAATAAGTTGAAACTTCATTTACAGTTGAAAAGTGCAAAGCTGAAATTGTGTACATATGTTTTATTGCTTCTTTTCAGAAGACATTGGTGATGGTGGTGTGCAATACCTCTGTTTTTACCGGTCCATCATTTTGAAAGGGTTGGAAGAAATATGGCATATTGAAGTTCACATGTGCAAACACAACGTGAATAGACACATCATTTACACATACAAGTTGATAGGCAGACAAGATGGCTAAATTGAAGATGTTTGTCCTCCTCCTTTTGACTGCATCCTTGATTAAAAATTTTACATCTGTGGAGGATCTTGGAAAAGAAATATGGGATTATATTTCTGAAAGAATAAATGCAGACGGCATGAAAGTGCCATGCATAATTTTGACTGGCAGCAATGTTTGGAGAGGTGAAATGCAGCCCAGAGTTTGGCAATATTTGACACCTCGATTATTGCTCTGGGATCCTTTGACTCAGTATTCTTGGATACAGGAGAAGATATACTGCCCACATGATGGAAGCGAACTCCATATTATAACCCTTTTTGATGTTGAAGTACAGGTACATTACTGCCTTAACGTTACTTTATTAATGGAATAGACCTGCATGCAGGTTTGAAAGCATACAAAAATGTTTAGTGTTTTGAAATAAAAAAAATATGGCAGTGGAGTATTCCATGAAGTAAGAGGGTTGCAGCCAGCAATGAGCACTGCCTCAGGGGATATTGTATGGGTGCTCCAATGTTAAAATGTAAGAATAGAGTTTTTGGTTTAGCTGAAATGCACATGGACATGTTTACATACAAAGTTTCCTTAAGTTGTCAGTGGATGATTATGAAAGCCGCTACACATGTTTTTTTTTATCACTGGAGGATGAACGTGTGTTATTTGTGAGATTAAATATTAATACTGGAATAAAACTGCTTTGACAGTCCATTTGACAGTATGTTATTTCATTTAGTGTAAATGTGGGTGGAATGTACATGTATCGTCATCTGGGATATAAATTAAGCCTGACAAAATATTTGAGAGTATAGCTGCTATATTCCATTTAATGTGAGTGCCCATACACTGTGCCATCATGGAAAGCATAGATAAATAATGTCGTTTATAGACTGTCGCTTTATGAAACATACATATCTGATGAAGTGTCGCTTTAAAAAATATACATCGCTTTCAAAGTGTCGTTTTTAGACTGTCGTCATCTTACAAGTAAGAATGGCCCTGACCATATTTCAAAGCATGGCTGTATGATTCAGTGAAAGTGTCGTTATACAGTGTCGTTGTGGGAGGAGAATAGTCCTGGTACCTCACATGTGTCGTTTTAACACTGTCGTCTTATGGAGCATCCATACACTGTGCCATCATGGAAAGCATAGAGAAATAATGTCATTTATAGACTGCCGCTTTATGAAACATACATATCTGATGAAGTGTCGCTCTTAGACTGTCGCTTTAAAAAATATACATCGCTTTCAAAGTGTCATTTTTAGACTGTCGTCATCTTACAAGTAAGAATGGCCCTGACCATATTTCTAAGCATGGCTGTTCTTAGATGATTCAGTGAAAGTGTCGTTTTACAGTGTCGTTCTAGAAAATCGTTGTGGAAGGAGAATAGTCCTGGTACCTCACATGTGTCGTTTTAACACTGTCGTCTTATGGAAGGGGGTAATGCCCCTGTCGAGAGAAACTACATAATATACATATCTTTCAAACTGTCATCTTTCAAGGTGAGTGTCCACACACTGTGCCATCATGGAAAGTATACAGAAATAATATCATTTTTAGACTGTTGCTTTATGAAATATAAATATCTGATGAAGTGTCGTTTATAGACTGTCGCTTTATGAAATAAACATATCTGATGAAGTGTCGCTTTTAGACTGTCGCTTTAAAAATATACATCGCCTTCAAAGTGTCGTTTTTAGACTATGGTTCTTCTCTTACAAGTAAGAATGGCCCTGACAATATTTCTAAGCCTGGCTAGATGATTCAGTGAATGTGTCGTTTTACAGTGTCGTTATAGAAAATCGTCCTGGGAGGAGAATAGTCCTGGTGCATGTACCTTACATGTGTCGTTTTAACACTGTCGTCTTATGGAAGGGGGTAATGCCCCTATCGAGACAAACTACATAATATACATATCTTTCAAAGTGTCGTTTTTACACCGTCGCCTTACAAAGAGGGGTAATTAATAGCCCAATCTCGTGCTCCCTTACATGGAGTATGGACCCTAAATACGTTCAGCCTCTGTATATTATGTACACTATCCAATGGTTCCATAGGGTCAGTCGTATTTATATACTCAGAACATAGGGAAAAAACAATTTGGACGATGGCTAGCTAGAGAATATCGAATCTGACGCTTACATGGTACCATCATGTGGATACTGTTTGGTACCAAGTTTGGTGGCTCTAAACCACTCGCGAGGGTGTCATCGGGCGCTATCTGTGACAGACGGACATTTCAGGCCGGCTCTTTTAATAGTACACTGTACAGAAATTTATTAGTATGATCCATGTATAATATTTTCACTTTCATTTTTATCTAACTATATTTCCATATAGTTTTGAATCATTTTATATTATACTACTTTCGTTTCTGTCGTCTCACAATCATCTAAGCGACAAATCTCAATTTTTTTTGCACCATGCATCTTAGCTTTGCAAAGCAACATGCATGTTTCCCGACTCAGCCGACAGGTGTTGATCAAACAAAGCATTGTAAGGGAAATAACTCTCGCGCGTAAATCTCGATTTTCCTCAAAACGCAAGTGAGTCTCTTCACATCTTGTGCCTCTAAACACAATCTATGGATAAAATAGTTCCTAGTGAGAGCATCGCTTTTTAACATTTATGGCATGACATGCCAAATTACTATGAAATCTGGCGATACACGCTAATAAAAATTTGAGACGTTTACATGTCTACAAAAAAAAAGATAATGAAATGAAACCGCGACCTGGCGGAGTACTACAATTCAGAGCGCACAGAAGTGATTAGTCTCATTTGCCAGAAATGTGGACAGCAAACTTTTTCCGCGAAGGACGTTTGGGTGAAGACACCAAATTCAAAATGTCATTTACGATGGTGAGAATGTCTCATCTGGAGTTGAGTCACTGATACCATTTGCTCGAGGCTGGTCACTGTCTGATGTTGTACAGCAAAATCATCACCTCAAATGTATATGAAAATGCGGTGCATGCATGGGTGGGGGGCAATCTCGCCTCGGCAGATCATGAGATTATATCACGGGAATTATATTATATCTGATATCAGCGCTATATAAATAGCGTGCGAATTTCAAACTACATCTGTCAGCAGTCAGGAAGAAAGAGCTTTATTACAATAACTCCCCTTGTCATAACACACATTAGCCCGAAAATATCGGGAGTCTACTTTTTTTTTTTCCGTTGTCGAACGGACTCCTTAGCTCGAATCACTGTTACAGATCGAAACGGAAAGAAACAAATAGAACATTAGTTGCTCGAGATCTTTCACTGCACACAGTGTGGGGAATTGAGACAGAGGCACGAAAAGCATTTTATCGAATATGATTTGGCATCTCCAGCACCATGACAACCACCTAATGACTCTTTCAATCAGTTGAAATCTGCCTTCAAACACAGATTTTGTCAACAGTTGACCGGGACATGCACATGATGTTGTTCACCTTTTTGCTCACGTCATCAGAAATCGATCCTTGCCTGTTATAAACCAATAGCGACGAGTGTTTATTCACGTGATCAGAAAGGTCACAAGATAAAAATAAAGTGGGTCATATTCAGAAAAGCGCCAAAACGGGGAAATCAGTCGATGTTTTTCCTACACATTTGATCATATTTTGTCAGCATCAAAACAGTCCTGAGGGATGGTACATGGTTAAAGAAGCTCGGGTCGGTCAAACCAGGGACCGTATTATATGGTCCCTGGTCAAACTGTATCAAATTGGCATATTTTTTCTCTCCCCATTTCGTTATTTTCTTCAGCGAAAGATTGCGAAAGGGCACTTTTCGGAAGGTTTATCGCCACATTTTAACCTACCTCCGCTCTGAGCTGTGATAGGAAAGCTATACCCCCTTACCGCATATTCACCTATCACGGCTAGAGTTTCTGAGTTGAACACACATAGACACATGGACCAAAAAAGTAAATATAGGCCTAATGACCTCTAGATATGGTACTGTAAACATTTTGCTCCAGGAATTTCAAATGATTGCTGTTAAAGACATATCATACATGTCTGTTTTTTGTCAGGCGGCTGAGAATATCAAAAGACTGTCATGCGGAAAGATTATAAATGTTGGTGATGAAACGTCAATCAGAGACCTATCAACCCTCACGCAATTCGGCGTGAGACTCGCACATTAGGTATCTGTCTCGCACTCTCATGCAGCTATAGATATCAAAATCTCCTGCATCTTGGCATTTTCATCAAATTATTTCTAAAATAGCCAATAATCCAATCATCGAAATTGCTCCAGTTTGCAGAAAAAGGAGTCAGTAATTTCAAAATTGTCCTAGACTTGGTTGTAAAGTGTCCATTTATAGCGTCTGTGAAGGGTTAAATGTATAATGGTAGGGTTACGTGATATATGGATTACGTGATATTATATTGCTCAACAGGTTGACTGGAATTCGATAGTATTCCTCATTTTTATATGCCTGTCGATAGACGAGGTCGTATATCGCGATCATGATTTTCGTCGTTCTGTTCCTCTGCAGGCTTTGAATTTAACCATGGCCATTGCTTTAAATGCCCTAATTTCCAAGTAATTGTATGCCAGCCAGGCCTTGGCCCTTAATTCCACCAAATTGTCCTTGCCCTCAATCCCCTAAATTCGAAACCTGCATCTGTCTGTTCATTTGTCAAGTACAAGTCCATGCGGTATCACCAGTTTCAAGTCAGGGATTGGTACCAAACTTTGGACATGTACCTTATCCATTGGTTGGAGAGGAAACCTATTCATTGTGAAGGTCAAAGGTTAAGGTCACTGTAATTGAAAATACACTAAATCTTAGAAAACTTGTGTTTATGCTGTAAGTAGGCCTTCTGCTCAGAATTGATTTTGATTGGAAAGAAGTCCAAGCCTATTGACCTTTATCCCTTTACCAGGTTTGGCCGAAGTGTATTGTCTGCTTGGTCCGTCTGTCTGTCTAACTTGCTTATTAACCTCTTGAAGGATTATAGCCAGGCTTTCTAAATTCATATAAACATATATTTACACCTGTCCCTCTTTTGTAAGAGACAGGTGGAAAACTAAAGTACCTGTCTCTGGTGACAGGTGGCCAAAAATATTTTTTTGATGTTCAGTCTTTAAATTTGGTCATATCACATCAAAGAAGGTACAGTAGTTATTGCATGGAAACATACAATCATCTGAATTTATATTTAGAGAATAACTCTATAATACCAGTAGTTACGCAAACTTTGTCATTGTATCCTACATTGCAGGCCATTCTCAACGAGTGGGTGAGTGAGTGAATATGATTTAACGTCGCTTTCAACTATATTTCCGTCATGTCACGACGTTGGGTCCTATTCCTTTTCACACCCGGGAACCGCACGGTTGGGGTCCTATTCCTTTCCACACCCGAAAACCTCACGGGTGCCTCTGTTAGTCGCCTCTTACGACAAGCTCTCTGAGGAGCTGGGGCTTATTCTAACCATGACCTGCGGTGTGCACAACGACATCCCAGATCAATCCCCGGAAGCCCCACGGGGCCATTCATTCTCAACGATAGCCTGTTCAGGTGGTCTCTTGAGGAGACGGGTAGAAATTATATTTAGCTGTCACCCTACTAGACCTCATTTTGATACAAGAGCCGACAGTAAACTTCCATTTCCGTGCAGGTTGAAGAGATTGTTCTTTGGATTTGTTTGACCTAGAAAATAGATATGACATCACAAAGATGACTCGGTTTGGAAATAATACTATAAAAGTACAGTTGAAGTAGATTGTTGTCTCAAATCCATGTGGTCTTATAACTGGGTAACGCCACCTGGTGACCGACTTGGATCGCCATCTGGTGACAGACTTGGAACGCCACCTTGTGGACAGTCTTATCAGAATACTTTACTTCCATTCCAAATTGAATGGCAATAATAGAATATTCTGTAGCCGTAATATGTTCAGTCTTAAATATGTTGTATCATTTTACATTGTGTGTATATGTTTCGTATCTTCTCTTTTCTCTTTCAGATGTGACCATGTTTAACGCTGTTCTGGTAACACTATCTCGGGAGAGATTTCATGATGTGCATAGAAAACCCTTTTTTTGGTCATTGTTTACTGGGACTGCATACAAATCTCTCCAGAAATGAACCCTGAGCTACAAAGAGTGGCCGAGGCCCTGCCCACTGGTCCCTCGTCTCCAATATGGGACCTGGATGGTGCAGACTCCCCGAGTGCCTCAGAAACCTGTCCAATGTCCGAACATCTCCATCTCTCCTCTGTGGGCTCATCTATTGGATGCACAACGCCCATCAGTCATTTGGATAAGTCTCATGTTGAAGGCTTGTCATCATCGACTTTGCTACCAGACCCATGTTTAGGGAGTGTGGCTGACCTGGGTGAAGGACTTCATGGTGAAGGGGGCTTCTTTGATACGGGACAGGATAGCTGCAGCTTCTCGACCAACCAGGACTCTTCTACCGCACATTTAGATTCTATAAACTCCACCCTGGACTCCTGTGATGATAGTAACGATCACTTGAAGCGCTCCGAGTCAGAGGAGGCGTATCATGTTCCGGGGTGCGACTCGGATATTCTGTCATGCGTGAAGGAAACGTGTGATAAATCGACCACGCGATTGCTGTTCCCCGATACATCAGTACATGAACAAAAATGCTTGGACCTTCCCAAGATAACCCATGAACGCCCTTCAGATGAACAATTTCAGCATCCCTCCTCATTGGAAATGGCTTCTGCTTCGGGTGGCTGCTCTGTGCAGTCGTCATGTGCTGTAACTGTATTCCCATCAACAACTGGTGTCCAGACTTCCAGTTCCAGTATTGGCAGTTCTCCCGAATTCACACTACCAGTGCTGATGTCGCAGAGCCAGAGTTTATCATCCGGGATTGTCGGACCATGTACGTTCACTGTGGTTAATCTAAAGATCCCACTCATGACGTCCACGCTACAGTCAGGAACTCGGCCGATCGCTGGCGAAAATATCGGCCAACAGCCGCTATTGCCCAGTTTCGTTATGGTTCCTTGCAACAACAGTAACCTCTCCACTGCAGAGTCCTTAAGCAGTGGATCAATCTCCACCACTGCCGGTTCAAATCTATGTAGTTCTGACGGTTCCCAACTGTCCTCGTGTACTTTGCTGACTAACTCTGCCGCTCCTATTCCCAGTATTGCCCCATTGAGTGCAGCTGGTCTTTTTCAACCACAGACCACATCGAGTGTAATCCATCAGCCTTTAGGAAATATGGCATCTTCAGACGGGAAACCGTTGATATTGCGTGATCAGTCGCAGATATTTCAGCCAATTTCCTTTGGTCAGGTAGGACAAACAGCTGCTGTGTTGCATTTAGCCAAACCAGTTCCGATAAAGAAAGTCAGTAATTTCCTCGGCACTGTCACATCGTCATCTGACTTGGCGACAACATTTCCTTTATTCCATGATGGAGATAAACTGACGCAGTTCACATCAGCTGACATAGACGCCACGAATAACGATGTTTATCAGTATATCAATACAGACAGTTCAAACATTGCGAGAAGTAGTTCAACTTCGAACGAAGACCCTTCAAAGCCAAATAGCTCCACTCTGTCTGTGATGAATGACTCTGTTGACATAGTCGGTGACCCATCAAACGATTTAACTGCCAATTCAACGCTGTTTACTGATCCGTCAATTGTTTCGCCAGGGACATTTCCCCTCTCTAGCATTGCTAATCAGATCGTTGATGCGAGTTCTACCCAGCCTGCATTGATACCGTTGGCCAATAATATCACTGCAGATCGTTCCATGTCAATATCCATGAATGTCCGTCAAGCCGATGGTACCTTGAAAACACTACAGGTCATGCCAGTCGGACATGTTGTGAAAAAAATAAACAACTCTGAGTCCAATACTGTGTCCGTCACTGGTACTTATATTCCTGTGATAGGAGATGTTGATTCTGCGTCAATATTAGACAAAACTTCTGGTATGTCCGAGAACTCTGACCGCCCATCAAAAACGGTGTCGGTCGCAAGCACGTATATTCCAGAGATCGCTGATGTTGATTCTGAATTGATTTCTGACAAAACCGCTAGCACATGTACGCCCATGTACAGTGATGTGATTGCGAATTATATTGAGAACAGAACATCGGATGTTGCCATATCCAGCCTTGTACAGCTGGTAACCCCGCCACAAGCCCCGCATACATTCAAATGTGACCTGTGCAGTGCTACGTTCAACCGACTAGGCAATTACACCAGACATAGAATGATACATACTGTTCATGTCAAGGTATGCTTATCTTCATAAATCACAATTCTTGTTCTCATTCCTAAAGCCAAAAAAAAAAGTATTTTGTTTCTGGAAAATTTTTCAACAAAGTTCTCTCCCTTGATCAAGGCAAAACCTGATAATATTGAAACTAATGAAGAGTAAATAGGCACAATTGTTTTTTTAAAAATATTTATTATATTGACTTTATACAGAGATGTTTGAACAGAAACAACCAATTTTGCCAATTTCTTTTAGTTTTTTCAACCAAAAACCCCGTAAAATATTTTGGATCTGCAGCATTTATTTAGGGTAGGAATGGTAACCAGAAACGGGCATTAGTTTTTACCCCTCGGCCAATTTTGGCCATGGGGTATTGTCGTCGTCTTGTACGTCCGTCTGTCCGTACGTCCGTACGTGAGCGAGATAGCCGGAAAACGGTTCCACTGAAGAATTCCAAATTTGGTATGCTTATTTACCTAGTCAAGGACCAGAAGCCTATTGAATTGGGACCTGATTGGGTGGAAACCTTGGCGGCCATCTTTAATTTTATGCAAAACGGATAATGATCCATATCTCGGAAACCATTCGACTGTTCAATACGAAAGTTGGTAACATCATCGATACATCAAGCAACTTTCAATGAATTACCAAATCGGCTTTTCTGATTAGCTGGAAATCCTGGAGGCCATCTTTAATTTATGCGAAATCGATAATGATACATATCTCTGTTACCATTCACTTGTTTTATATGAAAGTTGGTATACATCATCGATACATCCAGATACTTTGAATCGGGACCTGATTGACCGAAAACCTTGGTGGCCATCTTTAATTTATGCAAAAACTTTAATGATATATATCTCTGATACCATTTAAGTGTTCTATACCAAACTTGGTATACAGCATCGATGTATCAAGAGACTTGCAATGAATAACCACATGTCAGTTCCTCTGAGTGGAGGGAAAGATGGGCGGCCATCTTTAATTTATGCAAAATCATTAATGATCTCGTTCTCTGATACCGTTCAAGTGCTCAATGTAAAATTTGGTATACATCATCGATGCATCAAGAGACTTACGACAAATGACAGTTCTGGTTTCTCTGATTGGGCGGAAACCTTGGTGGCCATCTTTAATTTATGCAAAATCTTTAATGATGTATATCTCTGATACCATTTCAGTGTTCTATACGAAACTTGGTATACAGCATCAATGTATCAAGAGACTTTCAATGAATAACCACATCAGTTTCTCTGAGTGGCGGGAAGGATGTGCGGCCATCTTTAATTTATGCGAAATCATTTATGATCTCTATCTCTGATACCGTTCAAATGCTCGATGTAAAATTTGGTATACATCATTGATGCATCAAGAAACTTATTAATGAACCGGTTTCTCTGATTGAATGGAAACCTTAGGGGTCATTTCTAATTGCAAAATTTTTGATAATCTGTATGTTTATGACTTGACTGCTTGGTGTTCCTGACATCTTGGTTCAAATTGAATACATTATGAATGTACCCAGAGCCGAGGGGTTTTCAGATGCGCAGCTTCGTATTGTTCTTGGTATAGTCACTTCATTATGATTTCAATCAGTATTAAATAAATGTTTCAGATATTGAAAAATGTTAACATTTGAAATGAAGAATTTGTATGGTGTTTCTTGCAGGACGATTACCGGTATAAATGTGATCAGTGTGAGAGGATGTTCCTGCAGAAGTGTGACCTGAAGCGACACAAGCTCATCCATGCTAACCAGCTGCCCTACCAGTGTCCAGTCTGTAATAAAGGTACCGTCATACCAGCCAACATGATCCTCTCTTCAGAATTCCTTCCCTTTGAGCTTTGGGTAAAAATACATGTGCAGTTCACCATCAAATCCAAATTCTGACATCCTCTGCAAAAGTTGACTAGATTATCTCCCTTGGTTATCATGAGCATTTGTTTTACATCTGGCAGCCTGTTGTGGGCAGGAATCTTAACCACCTCAGATCTGTAAGTTGTCTGGCGGCTAGGCCAATCATCAATTTCAAACACAATGTCAAAGTGCTGATATCGCCTTTTCGACCTGTGACGTGCCATTTCTTATTTTAGCATTTTTATTTTCTCTTGCTTAGGATATGTTCGAAACAGTGACTTGCAAGTTCATATGAGGTTTCACAACCGAGAAAAAACCTTCATCTGTTCATATTGTCAAAAGAGCTTTTATCAGTCAGGTGGGTACTGTGAATAATTTGACGAATTATACATTGAGTTGATAACCTTCTAATATTCCTATATCACTCGTTCTGAAGTTACTTGTATATTTGAGTATCATTACTGAGTAAGTTTTCTCATTTGCATGGCTTCATTGTCTCAGGTGATGGGTTTTGCGCTTTCCAGAATGATGTATCCATAGACCAGAAACAACTAAAATTTTCTTAAATTGATCTGTGCGCCTCTTTGATTAGGGAAGGTTTTGCACTAATACAAATTGTCTGCCCTTGGATGATGGAAGAGTAGTGAAAACTTGAATCAATCGTCCTATCTGATCTGTAATTGTCAGGTGACCTGAACAGACATGTACGGAAGTCCCATTTCCAGACGAAGATGCTGACGTGCGGTCATTGTGATAAGCCCTACGGGTATGCCAAAGAAGCCACATTAATAAGACACATGCAGACGAAGCACAAGGACATCATCTTACAGTCGTTGAAGCAGAAGTTGGGGACAAGTTTAGATTCAGCTGATGAGAGGTGAGTTAAAACGATGGTTACTACGTCTCGTTTGGTAATGGAGATCGCCAGCCACACCAGGCGGCGCTAGTGATCCAACAGGTAAAGAAGACGTGGCGTCATAAAACGAACAGTTATGACGTTACATTATGACGTTGCCCTTGTGATGTTCAGAAAAACGATATGGGCATGCGCCATTTACCTCTTGATACACATAGCCACCTGGCGTCAGTTCGTGCTGGCGAACCCCATTGTAGAAGAAGTGATCACGGAGTGTTGCAGAGCTCATCAAGCAACGAAACTGGGTCCATCTCTCATATAAGGGTCATGAGGCAATGAGAACATCAGTCTGTCTGTTTAAAACAACGAGTCTGGACAGGAGGCTTTTCCTGAACACATTTTGATGCTTTTCGATTGTGACTGTCTATATTTAGACTGCCAACAATGAATATGATGAATCGTGATGTCCTGATACGATGAGTTGTAGCATCATAAGTGAAGTGACGTCATACAAAAGTAACATTCGTCCTAGATAGATGAGGTCATTTGTACGGGAAATGTATCTTGCTTCATATGTTGGACATGCCAAGCCGGCCAATCAATTATCTACTGCAGTCACCGCTGTATAGTTGCTGCTTTTTCAGTTCAATAGATTTATATTTCTTGTAATCTAGACCACTTTTACCCATGTTACTATCCATCAATCTGACTCCCCTGCACTCTCGCCCTCTGTCATCGAAATTGTCTCCCTTTTCTTATCTGTGCCCCTCGGTATTAGATGCTGCTCACCTTGACTTGTTTTTTTTGTTTGAAACATTGAGATGTAATATCAATAGATGTTGAAAGCATCAAGATATACTGCTAAGTTTCCACGTCACCTAATTCTCTGAAATTTAATTGTTCATTTTCACGATTTTTCTTCTCTTTCAGTCCCAAAGACGATGCAAGGAATGCTGAAGAGGAATCATCAGAAAAGACTGTTGAAGTTCCTACTAAAGCAGATGAAGATGCCAGTGAACGCTGTGCACCCAAATATTCCAAATGTGAATTACTGTCGGATGAAAGTAATCTCACTTCAAGTCAGCCAATTACTGCTTCTTCTTCTGCCCAAACAGTGAATGTGCCAATTTCTCAAGTCAGTGATTCGGGTATTTTATGAGCTTGTGACAGTCAGTGAAGTACGGCGCATCATGTTGCGCACACCGGTTCTCGTCAGATCACCGAAGTTAAGCAACGTTGAGCTCGGTCAATACTTGGATGGGTGACCGGGTGCTGTACTGGCTGGGCTGATCAGTGTCCAAGATAATTGGAACTGTGGACACTCGTGTTCTGGCACATGTAGGCACCGTTGTGATATGACTGAACAAAAATTGAAAACGATGTTAAGTCCTACTCATTCATCCTTGTGACCGTGAATATTGCTGAACAGCATGTTGGTTTTCCATCAGTGAATTTTGAATGTTATTAATTTTACCAACTGTATAATTGTTGGCAAAATGTCAAATTTGTTGAATGCAAGGTTCATGACTGTACCTTGTTGTACATACTTTTAAAGATCTATTTACTCATTTTGAAAAGACACATTGAATAAAACTTAACACCATGATAGCTCTGTGACGTTCAGTGTTTAGATTCAAAATGAGTGCACTAGTTGTTCAACTGCTATAGTGTACTTGTGTGGCTGAGAAAAATAGTTGTAACTCAATCTCTGGAACTCAGATATTATATCAGGGATATTTGATCTGATACCGACCATATCTAAAACCTGTGCGAACTTAACAAGACTACAAATTAATCTATTATCGAATCAGGTGGCTATTATGGTGATGCAACTTACAAATTATGCCTCTTGTAATCACTACAGGAGAAAGAAACTCGTGTTACATTAGTATTTGATGTTATTGGTTGTATTGGGAGCAATTTTCATGATTTTTTTGTCCACACGCAAAGTGACAATGACAAAATGTGGAGAGTCAATGGGTAGAGAAGGTCAGACACTGTTTGTTATAACTTAAAGCTTATAACTTTCATTGTTTACAATGTTTACAAGCCTGGTTAAATTCCAGCATGGGATTTTTTTTTTCCTTTGGAAAGTCTGTATTCCTTTTCTTTTTAACTTGATTCTGTTTATTCCGAATAAGACTGTGATACATTTACATCATGAATACATCGTACATCTGGTGACTTGTTGTCTCTTGTTTTTGTTCAACAAAATAAATGTAGTTGGGTGCTCTTATGATGACCTGTACTGTTCTACAGTGAAACCTGTGTACATACCGATCATGCTTGGGACGCCCTCCAGCTTGAGCAGCATGTAACCATACCATGTTTGTCTGGCACAGGAGGTAGATTAAAGTACCAAACAGATTGGGCTCTCTGAGGATCCATTGTGATCAGTGTCTGTAGGGCCTAATTTTCAAAATTCGAAATTCAATTTTTTTTTTTTAGTTTTGGTTAGGTTTTTGTTAGGGTATGTTTGTTTGGGTCATCGTCGCCGTGTGACCAATAAGGTTAGGTGCGACGTTAAACTTCAAACAACCAACCAAATCATGCTTGGGACCAGATCATACTGTCAGTAGTGACCGGGTTCTGGTTCCTCAGGGGTCAAAATTGAAGTTTTGGAACCATGGATAATGCCGGTATTTAGAGGTTGGTCGGTCTACCCAGGTATCGGTATTCACAGGTTTCGCTGTATCTATTGACTAATTTTCTGTCCAGCTCTCCTGAAAACAATTCTTGACTTTCTGACTTTCATGCATTATAAGTAAGCCTTCATAATGCTACATGTAACACTGTTCGTCTCTGTAAGCGGCTGTGAACAGAAGATGAAACAAAACCAGAACTGGTTTTGGCCCACAACAAGTATCTTGTACAGATAAACTACCAGTACTTCATAGCCTTGCCAGACTAGAAAAAAAAATGCTCCCCATCTTACATGTTGCCCTGAGCCGATTTGAGATCTGAGACCAATGCCCAGGTTTCCGTGTTCAAAAACCGCTCTCGACATATCAAGGTCACGCGTCTGGCTCATCTCACTTTGCAACGATGGGGTGACAAGTGTACAGTATATAAATTTTGTCTTCTCATATCAGATTTATATTTTATTCTGTAGAAACCATGATGATATTTGATTAAGGCAGACTTTTACCCGAAAATCTGATTAATAATTTCCCAACCCTTGTCAGTCTTTTGGTGATTTCTTCTCAATGGTCTGGAATAATTTCACCCATATGTGACTATCAATCTGGACATGAGTATGATACTGGGAGAAAAAACCCTCCGATTTACATTTAAGTTGTATGTCATGCAAGTCAATACAGTTAAGTATACAGGCCTGAAGGGTCGCCTATATTTCCTATATTTTTTAGTCATTCCTATATTGAACTCGAAACCTCCTTTATTTCCTAAATTTTGACTTTTTCTCACAAAAACTTTCACCAGTTTTCTGAAATGAGTCAAATTGGCATGAGGAAATACATTTCAGAATATTTTTTTTCCTTGCTTCGCTCGGCAAATATAACAACATTTAAATTCTCTCTTTGCTGAACCAAGCAGCAGAATGTGTCTCCTCAATCGCCACCACAAAGACCGAATTCCGTGGAAATAATTTGATTAAACACCAGAAAACTACCAAGTTTGGAACATACAATGTAGAAGTGAGTCTTAGATTACTTTATTTCCTATATTTTAATTAGAAAATTCTCATATTTCTCCTATATTTTGGCAAATTTCCTCCTATATTTTCACTGTGAGCCACTTACAGCATCAAATTGATTTGTAAGTGCCAAAAAATATTAGCCCAATATAAAGTCAAATTTAGCTGAGAAATAAGGAATATATGGAAAATTAATATTGAAAAGATTATGTTTAAAATATTACGTTTAATATTTCAACTTGTATGTACCAGTACTAGATGGAGAAAATAATGGTCCAGTATTATTGTTTGACACTTAATTGTAGATGCTGTGTTTGGGGTTTTTATACTTGAAAGATTCTACCGAATACCCCCTGTACACTTTTGCATGAACATACACAGAGAGGCTGTGTAAACAACGGGACAATAAAACAGATGGATGAAAAACTTATTGAAGCCATAACCTGACCTGTGACGTCCGCTTCGTATTGGAAACTTCGACCATTCCCAGAAACAATAAACCACTATTAATCGTCACTTATAGCCTCTTACAACAATTTAGCATAACAAAATTATGGGGTGTGGGGAGCATTTGGTAGAAACTTGAACTGGGATAAGCCTGATTGACAGTTTTATTCACTAAAATAATATACAAAATAAATGTAAATATGAAATTATTTTTTCCCCAGTTTTCTTCTTTCAGTATCTTTCTCATGACTAGATTGAGACGTGGGTGCATTTTCTTGACCATAATCCAACCCACTGGTAGAAATCGCCAAAGGCTCGACAAGGGCATGGAAAATTTGATTTATCTGATTTCTTCGTGTAAAAGTCCCCCAAAAGACTATATCCCCCTATATATATTGATCAAATCCAGGACAAATTTCTCTGTTCACTTGAGGTCAACTTTCTTTCCCCACGCAGTTGCGGCCTGACCTTGTCGTATTCAAACATACATCCTCAAATCATGGAAAAGCTCTGTGATTGGTCACTACTTGGAACATGGAAATGGGTGTGTGGATTCCAGATCTACAAAAAGAAAAAAAAAAAATAATTTCATATACTTCACAGAGCGTAAATTGCTACCTGTCAAATTTCAATCCAGTTCATCTGAACTCACAAATTAGAATTCCAGAAGGATCCAGACTATTTCAGGAATTTTTCTCACTTTGGTAAGGCTACTTTTTCATTCTTTGATTGCACAATTTTAAGGTCACCATTCGGATAATTTTTTCAGAAGAATTCTGAGCAGTCTGGGATTCCAAACTCATCCACATGGTCCTGAGAAGGATTTACGAGAGTTTATTCAGGATTTACACAGGATTTCACTGAAGAATTGTAAAAGCAAAAAAATGATGCAAAAAAAAAATGCAAAGATTCTGAATTGCACAAACAATTATTAGTTGGGATTTGTGAACCCTTGCATATATGCAGGAGAAGCAGGGATAAATCCAGACTTGTGAATGCAGTGGCAGTCGTGACAGACTTGCGGTATTTTGAGACGACCCCTTAACGCCCGACAATACCGGAAGTGGATCCAGTTTTAGCGGTAGCAGCCGACAAATGGAGGACTCCGACAGGATTGACACGATCAACAGTTCCAGGACAAATAACGATGCCAGGTATCTCGTAGAAACAGAGTACAGGGTCTATAAAAGACGCTGGTTCTATGTGTTTGTTGTCGCCCTGCTCAACTGCTCTAACGCAGCGGTAAGTTCATAAAGTTGGTCGTCGAATAACAACAACAACGTCACATGACTCGTATTGGTAAGGTTACTGAGGGACCATTTTTCGTAGCTAAACATTGTAACAAGGACGTTACTGTTACAGTGTAAAATCTGAATAATTAATCTCATTAACACATCAGATATAGTCAAAAGTACGGGGATTCAGACAAAACGAGACAAAACCCCCCACAGTCAGACAAGGAAGGTATTGAAACTATTTAGCATGACTGCCCGGTTATTGGACACTTTTCATGAATAAGAGTCTGCAGATCGGCCATGCAACCATGTATGGCCGAGAAAGTAACACTGGATAAAGGACTACATCTTTAGTGATAAATCGTCATAAAAAAATATTGAAGAAAAAATATGGGGAGAGACTGGGAATAGTTCAAACGCAGGGACCATCCACGGTATGAAAATGCAAGTTTGCGCCCAGTTATTGGACACTTTTTCAGTGATCGATTTATTTGAAACTAATCCACTTACTGTAAAATTGTTTCTCCCACAGCCTTTAGCAGGTCCGGGAAATCCCACGAACTCGCGTATATACGTCAGTTCGCATATATAGGTCAACTGACCATTGAGTGATAGGCCAGTTAGCCTATATATATGGTTGTCGAACGAACATTCCTCGCTCACTGGAAAACGATCTCAAAGTGCAAGATGATATGTATGTGAGAGACACTTGGAGTTGTACTCTAACTAACCTGCACATTGGTGACAAATACTTTTACGGCATGTCTCTGACACGAATTGACTAAAATAGACCCCCAACTTACCATTTCCCGCATTCTCGTAGTCACATTCATCTATCTGCATCAGATTTTCACAAAAATCAACGGAGCGTTTACATCATCTTTCTCTATCGTGGGCGCAGCCATTTGCAGAGACAGGGCCGCGTGCAACGCGAGAAAAGCGTGCAGTGGTCTTGCTGCAGTCAAATTCCTGCTAAGTCCGTTATCCGCATTCGGGAACTCCTCATATTGTCCACTTCGAAAAACAAAAGCTGTACGACGTGCAAAATATGAGGAGTTCCCTAATGCGAATAACGGACTTATCAGGAATTTGACTGCAGCAATACCACTCCACTGCAATACCACTTTCTCGCGTTGCACGCGACCCTGTCTTTGCAAATGGCTGCGCCCACGATAGAGAAAGATCATGTAAACGCTCCGTTGATTTTTGTGAAAATCTGATGCAGATAGATGAATGTGAGTACGAGAATGCGGGAAATGGTAAGTTGGGGGTCTATTTTAGTCAATTCGTGTCAGAGACATGCCGTAAAAGTATTTGTCACCAATGTGCAGGTTAGTTAGAGTACAACTCCAAGTGTCTCTCACATACATACCATCTTGCACTTTGAGATCGTTTTCCAGTGAGCGAGGAATGTTCGTTCGACAACCATATATATAGGCTAACTGGCCTATCACTCAATGGTCACTTGACCTATATATGCGAACTGACGTATATACGCGAGTTCGTGGGATTTCCCGGACCTGTTTAGTAAACCTCCAAGAATATTTAAATATGAATCCGCACTGTTGCCCACAAATGAGTTTTGTTATGAGCGTCGAACATTCAACCGGTTCCAAATTTTGCAGTTTTTGGGAGTGTCCATTATCCGTGGCTGTCAATCAGTGCTATTGTCACTGTGAGTCACATGTCCTGCTATCGTAAACTGGCTGCTCCCGGGAATGTGCTATTTTTAGACAGAGTGGCGGAGAGAAATGTACGTCGTCTGCCAAACTCCGGTCGTGTTGCACACTGAGATTCAGACTGAAGATTCTCCATATTTGTGGGAACATTTTCAGCCAAATTTCGTTGAATTTAATCAAACCTGCAATCAGGCATGAAACTCTGAAAGTGGAGGAAATTTTCTGACGCATTTTTTCACCCAAATTTGTGAGACTATTTCCGACCTGCATGAGGGCTTAACGTGCACAAATTTCGTGAGTAAACAGAAATTTATCAGCGTGTCTTTGTAACTCAACTGTAAAATTAAATTTGTATTACTGTTGTCATGTAATATTCCCAGAAAATAGCCCCGCTGGGTCTAGGTGTCCAATAATAGGGCCTGTCCAATAACCGGGCAGTCATGCTACATTTATTTTGTATATAATTTTAGTCGCCATTTTAATCAATGGGGATATCAATCACGCTAAAACCCAGTGAAGTATCAGAACCTCAAACGCAGTGTTATTTTAGTCTACAAATATCAAACAACAGTACTGGACCACTATTTTCCTGATATAAGCTAGCCAAGTTTACATGGCTTCGTTCGTTCCTACTAGTGTAGTAGGAATGAACAAAGCCATAGCCTTGGTGGACCAGTAAGCGAACACTTTTGAGTGATTTTAATTTCCAGAAATGCGATTTGAATATTAAAACATGAGATTGATCTAATCAAAACCCCTCGGCTTTCCCCAAGTGATTGAGACCCATGTGTAGTGTGAATTGTTACATTCAGGCATATAGGACAGAAATAGAAAAATTATATATCTGTAAAGGGGCATAACTTTGTAAAATATGGGTCGAGGGGTGCCACTTTCGACAGGCGTCTGACTTAGCACTCTGTAAAATAAGAATCGAGACAAATAAGCTATACCGAACACAGATCTGCAGATATAACTTGTACATTCAGCTACAGATAACAAAATCGGAGATTATTACATCCGAAAGGGGCATAACTCCATAAGCAAAGGCGAGCAATCCTTTGTTGGCTTGTAGAATACAACAATAAGTTTCCAAAATATAGTAGCCATACCGAACACAGTTCTGCAAATATAGTTGGTTACATTCAGGCATATAGGACAGAAATAGAAATTAATATAGCAGTAAAGGGGCATAACTCTGTAAAGTATGGGCCGAGGGGCGCCACTTTCGATAGTCGTCTGACTTAGCACTACTGTAAAATAAGAACCGAGACGAATAAGCTGTAGCGAACACGGATCTGCAGATATAACTTGTACATTCAACTACAGATAGCAAAATCGGAGATTATTACATCCGAAAGGGGCATAACTCCATAAGCCGAGGCAAGTAATCCTTTGTTGGCTTGTAGAATACAGGAATATAAATAAGTTTCCAAAATATAGTAGCTATATCGAACACAGTTCTACAGATATAGTTGGTTACACTCAGGGATAAAGGACAGAAATAGAAATTAATATATCTGTAACTCTGTGAAGTATGGGCCGAGTGGCGCCACTTTCGATTGGCGTCTGACTTAGCACTCTGTGAAATAAGAACCAAGACGAAGGGGCATAACTCCATAAGCCGAGGCGAGTAATCCTTTGTTGGCTTGTAGAATACAACAATATAAACAAGTTTCCAAAATATAGTAGCTATACTGAACACAGTTCTGCAGATATAGTTGGTTACATTCAGGCATATAGGACAGAAATAGAAATTAAAAAATCTGTAAAGGGGCAGAACTCTGTAAAATATGGGCCGAGGGAAGCCATTTTCGATAGGCATCTGACTTAGCACTATATAAATAAGTGTTGAAAATTTGGTGGTAGTGTCTCAAGCGGTTTTGCCTAAAATGCGGTAACGGACGGACGGACGGACGTACGGACATACGGACGGACGGACGTACATGGCGACGACAATACCCCGAGGCCAAAATGGCCGAGGGGTAATAAAAACTAGTGGCAGAAAACAAAGGATCGAAATTTGATAATTATTTTCAGGTATGAATATATTCTCCAGCAGCAATTTAGCAGAAATTGTATGAAAGGACGCCTAGATTTAATATTTGTCAGGCTCTTATCTCCTGGGCGGATTTAGATGAGGGAGGGTGGAGGGTCGGAAAGTTATTGTAGTGGCCAGTATGTGCACATCTTAAAGGAACCATAGCTGTTAGAAAAATCATCCAAAAATGCTCGAAATTGTGTGGTGAACTACTGAATGTCTGCTCCAACAATCTCATAAGGCATATTCTATTATAAAGGGTACCAAAATCGGGAATTTTTCATCTGTCATATCAGAAATGATGTTAGCAACATTTCAAATGATGACCTCAAAAAACATGAATTGCAGGCAAGCACCTAAAAGGCGCGTGGACCCCTCAGCCTGTTTTTATAGTCAAGTAGGATCAGGGCTGCATCTAGAGCCAATTTTATAGTTCCACAAAACGTATGGGCACCCAAAACTCAAATGAAACAAAAAACGAAAGTGTTGTTGTTGTTCAATTTGAAAGGATTTCTGAAGAAAATACTCCTAGAAAAAGCTTCTGGGAGCCTCAATATCGATCCAATTCCATAGCTGGGTAATGAATTTCATGTTAATAAACCTCTGTTTTGTGACTGATCACAGGCTCTTTGCGCCGAAATGCACTAAAAAAAAATTAGACACTCAATAATGAATTACGAAAAGGAACTGGGAATTTGGGATCGGAACCTGCAAAAAATCCCTGGATACAGCCTTGAGGATACAGTTTGTGTGATTTCTATACCGTATATAATACAGGGTTCGTACGGGTCGTGGAAAACCTGGAAAGTCATGGAATTTGAAAATAAAAAATCCAGGCCTGGAAAACCTGGAAAATAGAGATTTTGAGGCAAAAGTCATGGAAAAGTCATGGAAAAATAAAACGAGTGGAAATATCAACAAAACCTGCTTTTTGCTCCGAGTTCATTCTGTGAAAAAGTTTTCGCTAAAACCGCCATCAAAGTATCTCGAAGTCAAGTCTTGTCAGACAGGATGCCTTCTATAGTTACGTTAATTCAAATAATTCACCTTCCAAATTTAATTCGAAAACGGCCGATTTTCCCCCAGTCGTGATTTTTTCCATCTTTATAAAACGAAAACGGGAGCATTTTCAATATACCCGTGAAACAATAAATTCGAACACTCCCGTTTTCGTCGTGGAGTTCGTGCCGCTGAAAGTAAAGTGAATATGTTACTAAGAATAATTTGTTTATAGGGTCGTACTAAAAACTGCGTAGAACTGCGCGGAGCTTAATTTCAACTGCGCGTGGATTATTTGATGGATTTTTCTTTATTTGCTGACGAGCAGAATATTGGTATTAATAAAACAGACAACAAAATCCGCAAATTGCGAATCTGTAGACTATATGTCGCTTGAAACGAGAGGGAACGAAATTCAAATGAAGGAAATTATGTTTCACAGCCCGGAGATTAGCTTCGCTGGAATGGAATCGTTAATATTAGAGCACCTTATCCTACCTTATTCGTTATCATTTCACTTAGAATCTTTTGATATGCTTTCCTACAACTGACTGTTCAACTGAGTCTTATGTGTGGAATTTCAACTGTCCGTAAGAATATATTGGCAGGTATCAATTTTGAATGCGTGAAAATCGTGTTTCACGCTACTGAGATTAGCTTCGCTCGAACTAAGTCTGATGTGTATGAATTGTATCTGTCCGAACGTAAATTGAGTATAAATTTTAACTGCGCGGAAATCGAGCCTGTAAGCAAATTTGGCATAAAGTTTAACTGCGTGGAAATCCATGGCAGCTTCACCCCACGCAGATTCTCCTGGATTGAACTAAGTCTGATGTGTATGAATTTCAAAAGGCTTGCGTGTATGAATTTCATCTGTCCGAACGTTACTTGGTATAAATTTCAACTGCACGAAAATCGAGCTGTAAGCATATTTGGCATAAAGTTTAACTGCGCGGAAATCCATGGTAGCGTCACCCAACGCAGATTCTCTTAGATTGAACTAAGTCTGATATGTATGAAAAGGCTTGCGTGTATGAATTTCATCTGTCCGACGTGATCTTGGTATAAATTTCAACTGCGCCGAAATCGAGCCTGTAGGCTTCTCATTAGCAGGAGGTTGGAGGCGAAAATGCCCGTCAACTGACCATTTTGAGGCACCTTCTTGATCAATAGAAAGTAATTTATCGGCAATTTGAATGATATTTTCGATGTCTCATTTTCTTTAATAAACAGATGATTTGGAAGGACAAAGATATAAATGTTTCCCTCTGCTTGTCCCTGTCAGGGCTTCGGCGTAATAGTTAGTTTATGCACAACTCCTATGTCGAGGGAGCCATTATTTGATTTCTTCAGATCTGTATGATGTGTCTCATACATTTTGACTGCAAAAAGGGAGTAGTTGAGTATTTCATTTGTGCTATGGGGAGATGTCAACAGACATTGATGCTGGTGTTTTATTCACTCACCAATCCAGAGAGACATTTCCATGTAATAAAATGACAGACGTCAGTGTTTCCAACAACATGTTAATCCAGTTTATAATCAACGAGGAATCAACTTTATGAAGCGGGCGAACATAAAATATGCACCCTGATCTCATCGCTGGGTGACTGACACCTAACGAGTGACGTTGTAGACAAGTCAATGTACTATACAACCCGATCATCATTGCAGGACTTGGCTTGTACATGTGAAATTTAGACGTTTAGTTTGTATGTATTTTCAATCCTTTACATCGCTGGACATTTCATTTTTTACTTCGTGTTTGATGGATAATGAACCAAACGTCGGCATCACGGTACAGATTTAGCCCGGAAATATGGTCGACTGACTGCAGGCACGTGTCGCAATACTGTCGGGCTATCATCCCTATTGCGGTAATGGAAACTTCCACTGACCCGGTGTTGTAACCCCACAAGGCTTCCCGACGAATTGAATTGGAAGAGTTCACTTTCAAAATAGGGAAGTAAGGCACAGAAGTTTTAAACATGCATATCGCTTTTCAACAACAACAACGTGAAGGCAGATTTTTCTTTCGTTTCGTAGACTCTATTTTCTTTGTATTTCATTCTTGAAACTTGCAACTCTGGCGGACAAATTCACGACCTACGCAATTTAATTATAATAACATCAACAACTACACAGGGACTGTTTGAAGTTGAAGAAAAAGAAAAACATTTACGCGACAGATGGCTGATAAAAACTTCGGGGTTGGTAGCTTGTCGATGGGGAGGGCGGGTTACGCGCAACTGACATATTTTTAAGGATGGCCCCGAGTCTTTTAAATGAACTATGATAGAGATATCAAACAATACACGGTTATCAATAGATCACAATGATCAGGGTGAAGCGGTCCGCCATTTTGGATCTTCCATGAAAATCAGCGTCACATATAATTCGAACACAAGCGTTTTTCTGGAATTAGCGTGACAAATAATTTGAAAGTAGCCAATTTTTAAAGTTGCGAGTTTCATCACCGTTGTTTGTTATTGTGGGACATTTTTGATTCAATTATGTATGGCATTTGCATATTAAAATTAGGGCATGCAGACAAATAATGCCATTGACTTCGCCACCAATGAAGAATTTCAGTGTAAAAAATCTTCACATTTCTGGGAAAGTGTGCCCGAAAAGGTCATGGAATTTCCTGAAGTTGGTCATGGAAAGTCATGGAAAAGTCATGGAATTTCAGACATCCTAAGGTGTACGAACCCTGATAATAGACTTTGTTTTCACGGCAGTGTTGTGCTGGGATTACAGCATGCAAGAAAGTGTAGCTTTATCAGTGGCAATTTATGCATTGCACAAGTGTGATAAGTTAATGGCATAGAAACACAATGATTGACACAACCCCATCATTATCATTATTGGGGGGGAGGGGGGAGGCATATGCTCCAGTATGCAAACTGGTTCAAAATTGCCCAGAGTCCGGCTCTCCTAATCACTCGTTTTAAATAATTTCCAAGGTACAGTAACATGCAAAAGATTTAGGATAAATCATATGATGAAGAATAGAATGATTGAACAGCAAAATTGAAGAAAAATGTTGTCCATCATTTAAGGCGACGCGAAATTCAAACTAACAGGGGTTCGATACTGCAGGGATCCCCCTGCCAGTTATTTCATATACTTTTGATATAAAATATGGTTTGTGCAAAAGCTTTCGGATAAATTGATGTAGCAAAATTGAAGTAAAATCTTGTCCTTCATTTAAGGCGACGCAAAATTCAAACCTAACAGGGGTTCGATACTGCGGGAACCCCCCGCCGGTTATTTTCTCTTTCTACTTCTGAAATAAAATAATGTCACCAACCTGTTAGTTATTACTATAAAGGAATAAATTTTAGGTGATTCCGCATGTGTGTGTGAAAAAACAATATACACTGCATCTCATACATATCACATGAAGCTGAGAAGCTGTGGATAGGAAAAAGTCCAATAACATTTAGTGTCCCAGGTGTGGGGAAATCCTCCCGAGGGTAGTGCATAGGTTGAACAAGTGGAGCATCATGTAAGCTCCCAGATAAATGGGAATTGGGGGTCCATCCAATGATAATCTTGAATGGATCAGGCTTTCTTGTATCAGGGAACCTTCAAAAGTCACAATGAGATATGCAACCAAGGGTATAGATATAGATAATAGTGCAAAAGCTAAGCCATAATAAATAATAATAAAAAAAAAAATTAATGAAAACCCGAGGGGTTCAAGTCCCCCGACGTTGAAATAATTCATTTGACTTGGAACCGTAACTTTCAGCAATCCCAAGTGAGATCCAGTACCAAGGTACCCACAATTACCGAATTTGTCCTAACCCGGCCAGGATTTCAGAAGATATTGTATAAGAAATTTTTAACTTGGCCCGAAGGTGGCGCCACCTATAGGCAGATTGGCGTGAAAAACAATCCCAAGCGAGACCTTGAGGTGAGGTACCCACATACCAAATTTGAGAAGAAACCGTTCAGTTTTCCAAAAGTTATTGTGCGGAAACACAAAATTTTAATTTTGGTCCCCAAGCGGCGCCACCTAAAGCCGGATCGGTGCGAAAAACAATCCCAAGTGAGATCTTGAGGCGAGGTACCCATACACCAAATTTGAAAAGAATCCGTTCAGTTTTGCAAAGTTATTGTCCGGAAACGAAATTTTAACTTTGCCCCCAGGTGGCGCCACCTATAAGCGGATCGGAACAAAAAACAATCCCAAGTGAGATCTTTAGGCGAGGTACTCGCACACCAAATTTGAAAAGAATCCGTTCAGTTTTTTTAAAGTTATTGTCCAGAAACAAAATTTTAACTTTGCTCCCAGGTGGCGCCACCTATAGGTGGATCGGCACGAAAAACAATCCCAAGTGAGATCTTTAGGTGAGGTAACCACACACCAAATTTGAAAAGAATGCGTTCAGGTTTTCTAAAGTTATTATCTGGAAACAAAATTTTAAATTAGTCCCCAGGTGGCGCCACCTATAGGTGCGAAAAACAATCCCAAGCGAGATCTTGAGGCGAGGTATCCACACACCAAATTTGAAAAGAATCTGTTCGATTTTTCGGAAGTTATTGTCCGGAAATGAAATTTTAATTTTGCCATCAGGTGGCACCACCTATAGGCGGATCGGTGCGAAAAACAATCCCAAGCGAGATCCTGAGGCGAGGTACCCACACACCAATGTACCCACACACCAAATTTGAAAAGAATCCGTTCAGTTTTTCGAAAGTTATTGTCCGGAAACGAAATTTAAAATTTGCCCCCCAGCTGGCGCCACCTATAGGCGAATTGGTGCGAAAAACAATGCCAAGCGAGATCTTGAGGCGAGGAATCCACACACCAAATTTGAAAAGAATCTGTTCAGTTTTTCGAAATTTATTGTCCGGAAACAAAATTTTAACTTTGCCCCCAGGTGGCGCCACCTATAGGCGGATTGGTGCGAAAAACAATCCCAAGCGAGATCTTGAGGCGGGGTACCCACAAACCAAATTTGAAAAGAATCCGTTCACTTTTTCAGAAGTTATTTTCCGGAAACAAAGTCGCATGGACGGACCCCAATACTATAGTCCCCCTTTAGCCCTTCGGGGGACAAAAATCATGAAATCATCATAGCCATCTGAAAATCTAATCATTTCATCAGTCAACATTCAGGAGCTCTCACCAAAGTTTGGTCACGCCCGAATCGATAGATCTGCAGATATTCAGCGGACAAGAACATGTTGATGGGCATAGATAACCGTGCAAAAGCTGAACTATCAATAAATAATAAAAAAAATAATTAAAAATCATGAAATCATCATAGTCATCTGAAAATCTAATCATTTCATCAGTCAACATTCAGGAAGCTCTCACCAAAGTTTGGTCAGGCCCGACTTCATAGATCTGCAGATATTCAGCGGACAAGAACATGTTGACGGACGCTAGTATAACCAGGTTGGCTCACTGGTTATCACATTAATAAGTAAGTCGTAGTCCATGTTAAATATAACACAACCTAGCTTTATTTACCCTAATCTAATTCTCTAACCTTGACGTAATATTAATTCTAATATACACAATTATACAGCACTTACAGTTATTACAGAAACTATATGTTAGTACATATAGCCGTCTACATTTACAAGTGTTACCTATATAACATACATTTACTAACTGCCTTGGCGCTGCAAAGTCGCATGCCAAGATGAATTCTAAAAGTGAACTGACTTGGTTTCCTACTGCATACATATTTATATACATTATAGTTTTAGTGAAATCCACAGGTAGACATTCTTAACAATCATAACACACTTTCAACAATTGTTCAAGTAATCCTAACGTCCTGTCATGTCTGCCAGCTATCCTGTTCATTCAGTATGACATCTCAATTAACAGTAGGGACTCTTACCTAATAACAACAAGGATTATCTGAGACTAAAATGACAGTCTGACTACAATTGACACCTGGCTCCTGTCTTTGCACCAGCTGGTCAGAAATGGTCTAACAACACTAACTAAATGTCAACTGTTATCAAAACATCCTATTATAATCAATACTCAAACCCCTAAATCCTAATTCCAACATGTGTTACATAACCTCTATCAAGCGCATACCTCTACCAGTAACTAATATCCACAGCCTTAATATATGGCAATTTTAACTGTATACATTTTATGCCAACTCACAATAAACAAATATTAAATAGCAATGAAATACAATTGAGGTACATGTTCATTTTACAAATTTACATGTACATGTCTTATGGCTCTGTTATAGTTCCCTCCGTCCCCGAATAAGTTTCGTCCCGAAACTGTAATAAATTGTCTGTGGTGGTCATGGTAATTGATGTTAGGTGGAGTTTTTAGAAGTTCTTGTGTGATGTTGATTAAAGTTGAAGGTTCCTGTGCAATGTTGAGCTGTGGCTGAGGTTGCTGATACTTGTCTGGAATATGGGGAGCTTTTGCTCTTGGCTTTCTTGGGTCACTTCTGTCTGTGGACACCATACAGCTGAAACACTCAGATGTGAAATGCAGAGAGTTAGCAATGTTTAGGATATATCTGTATACATAGAGTAGGAACAAAGATATTCATTATCATTCAAGAGTGATTATTTAGTCAATCTTCATTTTTTTTTTTTTTTTTAATTTTGTTACATGTATCACTACATCATTTACATACTTACATACATGGGTTATATTGAGGACTATGTACATATATATTCTTGTTTAGATACAATATTCCAAATGCAAAACAAGGACACTGATCACTATGTAAAGAGAGATATAGGTTCTAGTCAAGTCAGTAATACTTATTCTGACACAGTGATCTATTGTAAAGAACATAAATGAATAAAACTGAGAAAGAATTCATGTTGGATAATTAAATATAATGCCTGAAAATCAAAAATAGAAAATGTAATGTTGCTTTTCACTTGAAACCCCGGCTGAAAAAGTCTGATGGGAAGTCTTGCTGCAGACAAGTCTGACCCTAGCACTTGATTTTCAACCGGTGTCTCAGTAAAAGAGCACAACAGAGAACTATACTTTTATATTTTGAAAATCCAGAAGTGTACATTAAGTCAACATGAATGACTCACATAAATTTTAAGTCATATTAAACAATTTATTTTCTAGGAAGGAATAAACATACATGTAGGTAATATTCATGTATCCGTATACATACATGAGAGTATATAGTGCAAACCCTACATTCCCAAGATCCTTGAAGCTTTCACAACATAATATAAGTTAGTCATGTTAGTGTGAATTATAATAAACTACACCAATACATCAACACATAATGCAACAACTTGTAAGTAGTAACTAATTATTTACACATTCCTTTTGGTACTCGAATATGGTTTGTCAAGCCATATTAAGAGTATCACAGAATCTGTCAGAGGTGACAAGTCTCCGATCAGTCCTGTGGTTGTCTCCGCAAAGTCATGATCTTTCGGTACATCTTTTGCCGATATCAAAACTATGCATATATGCTCTTATCAAATCGAATGTGTGTATTGTGTCTCTCTAAATCATCAAGAAAATCATACACCATATTCAGATCAATATTTTCGACAGGATTCCATTGATATGGCATATCTCTAGATTTGAATAATTGTGTTCCCATCTGAAGCTGGAATTTGAAAATCTTGAGGGAGTGTGGCACTGAAGTTCGTTGTTGAACTAATTTGCGATCGAAGGGATTTTCCTCATACCATTCTTTTTCTGTCCGATAAGTCACCTGTCGTACATGTACAATTAAGTGATGGATTTTGTTTTGGGGTATCCGATTAAGTGGGAACCAGGCTGCGCCACACACCTGTTCCTTCGTTTTGTATAACACTTTCACATAATACATGCCATCAATGAACTTGATTTTCCGAATATTTTCTATTTTTACACTTTTAATATCTATCATGGGTTGCTGTTTGGACATAGACTCACTTCGATCGGAGTTAATACAGGCCACAGTTTGTTCAGATTTCTTCATGAAAAACTTATTTTGGCCTAAAGGTTTGCGCCTTTTCTTGCCAGACAATGTTTTGTCGGCATGATATTGTCGACGCAGCTCATCTGGGAGACTCGTATCATGCTCCCAGGTAGAGTTTCTAGTCTTGTCTACCCATTTAATCCGGTAGCACATTCGTCCATTGTAACGTTTTGATGCTAGAATTTTGTCAATTTCAGTCACTAGGAATTTGTTTGGTGTTGTTACCGAGTTTGGATCTTGATGTGTACTTGAGCTTGGGATTGTACCGGTATCTTTAGGATGTTGAATAGTTTTGTGTTACTCTTGTTTTTGACTGTTCATTGTTCTTAAGTGCTACTTTTGTTTTTGGCACATGATGGTCTTTTGTTTCTTTTGTGACATTGTTCTGTTTGTCATTGGTATTTTTCTCGTTTTCATCATTTTCTGATTCTATTTCTTCTGGATTGAGTTCATCATTTGTTTGTGGTAAATCGTCAGGCTCATAGTTTGGCCTGTCTGCTGGGTCATGAAACTTTTTGAGACGGTTTGCATGAATCATTGATTTCACTTCTTTATCGTCACTACATTTGCGTAATTTGTATGTGTAGTTTTGTCCAACCAATACAACATAGTATGGTCCTTCCCACTTTTTTGTTAGTTTGGGAGATCGGCCCACAGTCTTTTTCGTACAATATAACCATACCTTTTGTGCTGGTTCGAATGTTGGTTCCTTTGTTCTTCTATCATAATAAGTTTTGTATTTTGTTTGGGCTTTTTTCAAATTTTCATCTGCAATTTTCCTATACTCTGCCAGATTGTCTAGAATTTTTGACAAGTATGTTCTATGGTCCTTTGACAGTGTTTCTTTTGGAATTAGAGAGGTATCTATTGGTGTTCTCATCTGTCTACCAAACAGCATTTGATAAGGAGATAAGCCAGTTGATTGAGTGGCTGGGGTCATGCGGTATGCCATCATAATACCTGGTATATGATCTGGCCAATCAGTTTGATCTTCCTTGATGTAGGCTCTTAGACCCTGCTCAATGACGCGATTCATTCTTTCACATGTAGCATTTGTTGCAGGATGATATGAACTAGTTTTAGCATGTTTGATGTTGAATAATTCTGTCATGGCTGCTATGAGTTTGGACATGAATTGAGCACCGCGATCGCTGACTAATTTGTCTGGTGACCCATAACGTGTAAGAATCTCTCTGTATAAAATGGATGCAACTTCAGTGGCTTCCTGGGTTTTCATAGGAAAACATTCTGGCCATTTGCTGTAAGAATCCACTACAAGGAGTAGATATTTGGAACCATCCGGAGTTTTTGGGAGTGGGCCGAGTATGTCAATATGAAGCCGCGAGAAAGCACGTTCATATGGCAAGGGTTTAAGTGGTGCAGGCTTATCATGAACATTTGTTTTGATCTGTTGACATGTCGTGCATGTACGTACATAGGTACACACATCTGTGTACATTTGATCCCAGTGATATTTGGATCTTATAGCAGCATACATTCTTTCTTGACCTTGATGGCAACCTCCTAGCACTGAATCATGATAGGCTTGGAGTATATCTTTGCGATTACCTCTAGGAACAGCTATCTGTTTGGTATAAGAATCGGCAGCCTTTTTATTTTTTGTATTAAAGAAATGATACAGAATTCCGTCCTCAATCACATAATGATATGCTTCCGCAACTAAGCGACGACTCTGTTTTGGATCATCCGGTAGATCACCATTTTCTTTGTAGGCAAAGATCGGGGCTAAGTCAGGACACTCACGTTGTATGCCCTCCAGAAATGGATTTGAAATTACAATTTCAGTATTGACTTGTGCCACAACAATTGTATCTTTTGGACATATAGTTGCTAAATGAGCATGTTTCGGTTCTCTATATGTTAGAGTTGCCTCAATTGGCTCATTCTGATTCTCTGTATTGGATAAATATGTGGTTTCTATACTACTCACAATGGTTTCTTCTGTACTTTCAGTTGTGGTTGCTTCATATTCTCTTCTAGACAAACCATCAGCATTTCCATTTTTAGCTCCTGGCTTGTACTGAATTGTGAAATTGTACTCTTGAAGCTCAAGAGCCCACCTGCCTAGTCTACCTTTGTTAGCTTTTATGTTGTTTAACCAAGTGAGGGCAATGTGGTCAGTGAAAACACGAAAGTGACCATTTGCGATGTATGGACGAAAGGCACGAACTGATTCAACTAGTCCAAGACCTTCTTTCTCTGAGATATGCCAGGTCTTTTCACTACCGCGCAGGGATCGTCCGCCAAAGGCTATAGCATGTTCATTGCCTTTTTCATCTTTTTGTCCTAAAACATATCCTATTGCACTATCAGACGCATCTGTTGAAATAATGAATTCTTTTTGGAAATCTGGATATGCTAATATCGGGGCTGTGACAAGTTCTTGTTTGAGTCTTTTGAATGAATTTTCAGTGTCATCGGTCCATTTGAATTTAACATCTTTCTGAAGAAGTTGATTCATGGGGGATGCTATTGAAGCATAATTTTGTACAAATTTGCGATAGTAATTGCATAATCCTAGGAAACTTCGAACCTCTTTCTGTGATTTTGGTCTGGGAAATGACTTAACAGCATGAACTTTGGCTTCATCCACATGAATACCTTGATCACTTAGCACATGTCCTAGATACGGAACTTGTCGTTGTGCAAATGTGCATTTTGGCGGTTGTAATTTAAGATTTGCTTCCCGTAAGCGAGAGAAAATTTGTCCAAGATGGACCATATGTTCATCCAATGTGTTTGAATGACATAAAATATCATCTAAATAGCATAGGGTGTGAAGATAAGTAAGGCCGGCAAGGACCTGTGACATCATGAGACAGAAGCTGGCGGGCGAATTTCTCATTCCAAACGGGAGAACTCGGAATTGGAACCTTCCCTGATCCGTCGTAAATGCGGTTTTTGGTTTCGTATCTTCATGTAGTGGAATTTGCCAAAAACCACTTGCCAGGTCAAGAACAGAAAATATTTTAGACTTTGCCTGTGCTACAGAGTCGATAGCATCTGATAACAATGGGATGGGAAAAGAAATCGGTTCTGTGATCGCATTCAGCTTGCGATAGTCTACCGCAAATCTATATTTTCCATTTTTCTTTTTCACAAGCACTACAGGGGATGACCATTCAGATAGTGATGGTTCAACTATGTTATTTTCCAGCATTTCTTTCACTAATTCATCACACCGCTGTTTTGTCTGGGGACTTTGTCGATAAGGACGTGAATAAATTGGTTTTTCCGTTTTAGTGAAAATTCTGTGATAATGAGCACTAGCTTTGCCTAATTCACTCATATCTTTGGCAAAAACATCACGGTTACGACCAAGAAACGCTAAAAATGATTCCTTTTGCTTGGGTGTAAGTATGGAATCGTCTAGTGTTATTCCTAGGTCTCGTGCTAAGTTAGCATAATAAGCATCACTTTTCGTGTCTCCTTCCATGAAATTTACATCAGCGGAGTTGTTTGACGTATTCTCTTGTTTCATTGTTGTAATAGAGTCTGGTGTAACTACGTGAAATGTGGCAATTGTTGCATGCTTCTCGATATAGACAGGAAGGTTGGATGGGTTCATTACTTTGTAAATAGCCATTTTGTTTTTAACTTTTGCGACAGTGCGCGCACCTGCAATGCTATATTTTGCTGAAAGTGACTCTATTGGCTCCAATAAGATCAAATTTCCATCACCTGCTTCAGGTACATATACAGGAAAATTTATTTCACGCTTTGGCTTAACCAGAATAATGTCTGTTGTTTTGGCACTCCCAGATTCTTTATGTCCATATACTTTGTTGTTTGTTTCAGTCGCCATGGAAATGTTAAATTGGCCATTGCAAAGCAATAGTTTGTTCTTTTTAAAATCAATGTTTGCATCATATTTCCTTAGGAAATCCTCTCCTAAAATTACATCTTTGTGTAATGTTTTAAATACATAAAATTCTCCATTGAGCTCTTCAAGATCTTCAAATTGAATTGGTAGATTCACTACGCCTAACACAGAATGAACTTCACCACAAACACCTGTAATGGCTCGTAAATTACATGTATTAACGACTGCATTTGGGTAGGCTTTCTGCAAACACCTTTGTGAAATGCAAGAGATGCTTGCCCCTGTGTCGACTAAAGCATGTGTTTTTAACTTGCCAACCTTGATATGCACTGAGCTTTTCTCAAGGGGTGTTGTGAGAGAAATGTTAGGTCTCACTTGACAATGTATGCTATTGTAAGCTCTACCAACTTTTTGACAGTTGTGTTTGTTGCACTTCCAGCTGGCCATTTTACTGTTTAAGGTTAAATCAGTTTGAATTTCCAAGACAAGATAGATAAAACAAGCTAGTTAGTAAATCATATGGCGATTATACTTACTCTTGGTGTTTGTCACTCTTTCTTGGTACTCAGGCTCCTTAGCTGGTTCTGTCAGTCATCAAAGGCGGCTTGAATTATTTCATCATCTTCGTCTAATCATTCTTCTGTTGTTTTTCCTTTGGGTGTTCACCGTTCGTTGAATATTCCAATGTCATCATATATATTCCGATATGAAATCTCTTAGTTTGGGGAGCTAAGAGCAGTTTCTACTGAGAAAGTCTGTCAATCTTAGAAGATTACAGGCCGGGTATCTCCATCATCTATAACCTAGTTGGCTCACTGGTTATCACATTAATAAGTAAGTCGTAGTCCATGTTAAATATAACACAACCTAGCTTTATTTACCCTAATCCAATTATCTAACCTTGACGTAATATTAATTCTAATATACACAATTATACAGCACTTCCAGTTATTACAGAAACTATATGTTAGTACATATAGCAACCTACATTTACAAGTGTTACCTATATAACTTATATACACGAACTGCCTTGGCGCTGCAAAGTCGCATGCCAAGATGAATTCTAAAAGTGAACTGACTTGGTTTCCTACTGCATACATATTTATATACATTATAGTTTTAGTGAAATCCACAGGTAGACATTCTTAACAATCATAACACACTTTCAACAATTGTTCAAGTAATCCTAACGTCCTGTCATGTCTGCCAGCTATCCTGTTCATTCAGTATGACATCTCAATTAACAGTAGGGACTCTTACCTAATAACAACAAGGATTATCTGAGACTAAAATGACAGTCTGACTACAATTGACACCTGGCTCCTGTCTTTGCACCAGCTGGTCAGAAATGGTCTAACAACACTAATTAAATGTCAACTGTTATCAAAACATCCTATTATAATCAATACTCAAACCCCTAAATCCTAATTCCAACATGTGTTACATAACCTCTATCAAGCGCATACCTCTACCAGTAACTAATATCCACAGCCTTAATATATGGCAATTTTAACTGTATACATTTTATGCCAACTCACAATAAACAAATATTAAATAGCAATGAAATACAATTGAGGTACATGTTCATTTTACAAATTTACATGTACATGTCTTATGGCTCTGTTATAATATCTTGCAGACAAGCCCTGTATATACATGTAAAAGTAGATGGACGGACGGACGGACACCGGACATCGATGAATGCACGCACACACACCAAAACCTAATCAAATGAGGGGGCTATCCCACTGAAGCTTCCATCCAAGTGGGGTGAAATTCCGTCCAGTAGTTCTCAAGATATCTTGCAGACAAGGCCTGTATATACATGTACAAGTAGATGGGCGGACAGACGGACACCGGACACGGATGAATGCACGCACATACACCAAAACCTAATCAAATGAGGGAGCTATCCCAATGAAGCTTCCATCCAAGTTTGGTGAAATTCTGTCCAGTAGTTCTCCAGATATCTTGCAGACAAGCCCTGTATATACATGTACAAGTAGATGGATGGACGGACGGACACCGGACATGGATGAATGCATGCACACACACCAAAACATAATCAAACAAGCAGCCAGAGGATGCTAGGTCCCCCGCCGAAATGGCAGCAATATTTTTTAGCATTGTTGGTCTTAGGGGATATACATGAGGGAGGCAACTGCTGCTTCATAGGCGTTGGATGTGGAAGGGTCTTTCTGCCTTCCCAAGTTTTAAGATCAACTCAGAACGATTGACTGAAAGTTGATTGCTTCTGTGATATAGTTTCCATGCAGTGAAGCACCGAGAAGCATCGATCCCCAAGTGACATCTCAAGGAATTATCTGCAAACCAAATTTGACGAGAAGCTGAAGGCATCCTCAACCTACTGCCCGGAAACCAAATTTTAAATTGCCACCAGTTGTCGCCACCTGTAGGTGCAAGTGAGCGAAATGCAATCCCAAGCATCATCTCATGGCATGGTAGCCTACATGTATTAGCCTATAGTATCTTCTACAGGGGGCTAATGATCGGCTGATGCAGCAACAACAACATTTTCCCAGACGGCAGATTTTGAAATCAAAAACGAGGCTGCGCTATGTCATCAGTCAACTGAGACAGTCACGTGGTTGTGTATGAAGATTGGGGTGGGTCTTATCTAATAGTGATCCAATGAAAATGCTCGTATTAGTTTAAAATGGCGGGGTCGAATGACCAATCACTGAACGGGAGACAGCTGGAACAGTACGTTGACACTGTCTGTTAATACAGGGGCGTCGGAAGCAAATTCAAAGTGGTACGGCCACTATCATTGCACTTGAGGATCCAGGGGCCGCCCAGGCCCCAGATGCTCCTGGGGTCTAGATCGCCGAAGAAGCGTTCTGAGCGATTTCTGGCGTCAATCAAAATCACTCTGCATTGAAGTGTATTTTTAGTTCTTTCCTAACCCTTTTACCATTGAAAACGCAATCGATGGTGGTTTTCTGCGATGCTGAATTACAAAAAATTGTGTATAGTATAGTACTGTATCCTAGGCACATCGTGTAGAAGTAACCGAGATGATGCATCGATAATGTATACCAAATTTTACATTGAGCATTTGAATAGTGTCAGAGATAGAGATCATTAATGATTTTACATAAATTAAAGATGGTTGCCCATCCTTCCCGTCACTCAGAGGAACTAATGTGGTTATTCATTAATGCAAGTCTCTTCATACATCGATGCTGTAAATCAAGTTTCGTATAGAACATTTGAATGGTATCAGAGATAAACATCATTAAAGATTCTGAATAAATTAAAGATGGCCGCCAAGATTTCCGCCCAATCAGAGAAACCAGATCTGTCATTCATCGTAAGTCTCTTGATGCATCAATGATATATACCAAATTTTCCACTGAGCACTCCAACGGAATCAGAGATAGATCATTAATGATTTTGCCTAAATTAAAGATGGCCACCAAAGGTTTTCAGTCAATCAGGTCCCGATTCAAAGTATCTGGATGTATTGATGATATATACCTACCTTCATATAAAACAATTGAATGGTAACCGAGATATGTATGCTATCATTATCGATTTCGCATGAATTAAAGATGGCATCCAGGGTTCCCAGCTAATCAGAAAAGCCTGTTTGGTAATTCGTTGAAAGTTGCTTGATGTATCGATGATGTATATCAAATTTCGTATTGAACAGTTGAATGGTTTCCGAGATATGGATCATTATCCATTTTGCATGAAATTAAAGATGGCTGCTAAGGTCCCAATCAGGTCCCAATTCTAAAGGCTTCTGGTCCTTGACTAGGCAAATAAGCATACCAAATTTGGAATTCATCAGCGAAACAGTTTTCCGGCTATCTCGCTCACGAACGGACGTACGGACAGACGGACGTACAAGATGATGACAATACCCCATGGCCAAAAATGGCCGAGGGGTAAAAACATGGGTCTGTGCCTGATAAATTTTAAGCCTTTTGGGGTTGCAACTCATTCATAGAAAGCTCCCTGTACATGAACAACTGCACTGACAACTGCATGCCATCATCTGTCAGTCTGAAGACCAGCAAGGTTGAATTCAGTTCAATTCAGGAAATTGATCATATGCACAGTGTGCACCCAAACATTAGGAACACAGTTGTAATTAATATAGTAATATACGTGTGTAGACAAATGATTCGTGCAGAAGCTTCAGGGTAAATCCTATGATGTGCAATACAATTATTTGTTAGCAAAATTGAAGGAAATGTTGTCCTTCGTTTAAGATGACACGAAATTCAAAAATCAGGGATTCAGTTATTTCACATTATACTTCTGAAATAAAATATGGTTCATGCAAAAGCTTTAGGGTAAATCATATGATGTGGAATAGAATTTCATATAGCAAAATTGAAGGCCCATTTTGACTGGAACGGACAAGAAGAAGAGAAACTCAGTGGTGCCACCTTCAGGCAGATGTTGCTGAAATGCAATACGGACTGGCGTCCTGTTGCAAGGAATGCGTATTCCGAATTTCGGAATAACCCAACACAGCATTAGGAAGTTATCGCTTCGAACAGATGTACACGAAAAAAAAATCTATTTTGACCCAGTGGCGCCACCTTCAGGCCGATGTTGCTGAAATGCAATACGGACTGGCCTCTTGTCGCAAGGAATGTGAATGCTGAATTTCGGAAGAATCCAACAGAGCGTTAGGAAGTTATCGCTTCGAACAGACATGCATGGACGTACACGAACATCCACGGACTCAAAGAAGCAAGAACCAGTGGCGCTACCTTCAGGCAGATGTTGCTGAAATGTAATACGGACTGGCGTCTTGTCACAAGGAATGCGTATTCTAATTTTGGAAGAATCCAACAAAACTTTAGGAAGTTATCGCTTCGAACAGACATGCACGGACGTACACGGACATCTACGGATGCAAAGAAGCAAGAACTAGTGGCGCCACCTTCAGGCAGATGTTGCTGAAATGCAATACGGACTGGCCTCTTGTCGCAAGGAATGCGAATGCTGAATTTCGGAAGAATCCAACAAAGCGTTAGAAAGTTATCGCTTCGAACAGACATACACGGACGTACACGAACATCCACGGACACAAAGAAGTAAGAACCAGTGGCGCCACCTTCAGGCAGATGTTGCTGAGATGTAATACAGACTGGCATCTTGTCGCAAGGTATGCATATTCCGAATTTCGGAAGAATCCAACAAAGCATTAGGAAGTTATCACTTCGAACAGACGTACACGGACATTCACGGATACGAAGAAGCAAGAACTAGTGGCGCCACCTTCAAGCAGATGTTGCTGAAATGCAATACGGACTGGTGTCTTGTCGCAAGGAATGCGTATGGCGAATTTCGGAAGAATCCAACAAAGCGTTAGGAAGTTATCGCTTCGAACAGACATGGACGGACACACAGACATCCACGGACACAAAGAAGCAAGAACCATTTTAAAGTCCCCGGCCGCGTTGCGGCGGGGGACAATAAGGGGGGCTATCCCACTGAAGCTTCCATCCAAGTGTGGTGAAATTCCGTCCAGTAGTTCTCAAGATATCTTGCAGACAAGGCCTGTATATACATGTACAGACGGACGGACACCGGACACGGATGAACGCCTGCACACACACCAAAACCAAATGAGGGGGCTATCCCAATGAAGCTTTCATCCAAGTTTGGTGAAATTCCGTCCAGTAGTTCTCCAGATATATTGCAGACAAGCCCTGTATATACATGTACAAGTAGATGGACGGACGGACGGACACCGGACATGGATGAATGCACGTACACATACCAAAACCTAATCAAATGAGGGGGTTATCCCACTGTAGCTTCCATCCAAGTGTCCAAGTGGGGTGAGATTCCGTCCAGTAGTTCTCAAGATATCTTGCAGACAAGGCCTGTATAATACATGTACAAGTAGATGGACGGATGGACGGACACGGATGAATGCACCCACATACACCAAAACCTAATCAAATGAGGGGGCTATCCCAATGAAGCTTCCATCCAAGTTTGGTGAAATTCTGTCCGGTAGTTCTCCAGATATCTTGCAGACAAGCCGTGTATATACATGTACAAGTAGATGCACTGCCAAAAACAGGGTACTTAAAACGAGAAAAAAAAAACTTATTTTAAGAAAAAATCATCTTGAAATAAGATAAATTATCATGGAGTGGGGTAAGAATAATTTACTTATGGATATTTACTTGGATAAGAAAATTATAAGTTTATTTTTCTTATTCAAGATTCACAAATCTTATTCGAAGATCTTAATTAAGAAAAATTATCTTGGCGCTTTTTACTCATTTAAGAAAAAAAATCTTATGTTTTCTTCAGTAAGATAATTTATCTTGCTATAAAATCTAAAGTAAGATATTTTTGGAGTGGGGTAAGAATATTAAACTTATTCCAGATAATTAACTTGTTCAAGAAAAACTGACCACTTGGATAAGAAAATATTTCTCAAAGCAGTTAACTTGGACAAGAAAATATTTCTCAAGGCTGTTGAGTTAAATATTCTTACTCAAGAAAACATGTATACAGTCTTCAAGATAAATTATCTTACATTGTAAATTCAACAAAGGGATCTTGAGCCAGCAACATTTACTTAATTAAGAAAAAACATGCTAAACAACATTTAATCAAATTAAATGACAAAAAAATATTTTGAAGATGGGGAAATTTTATTCAAATGATGCATGTAGCGAATAGTCTGCACATATTAGATGCAAAAGTTTATGCATGTAGAAGAGGTATCCCAATAATTTTACCCACGCCGCAACTCCCCACAGGATCAATAAAACACTTCAAATATTTCCCTATAATCCAATTAACGTTTTTAACTAAAGTTTTTTTATATCATATTACTGCCCAAATCTGAACATGAATATATGCTTGTTACAGTTAGCAGTATACATGTAAAATAAAAACATGATAAAATAATGTCATGCAATTGAAGTGTGGGGGAGTGATAGGATTTAACGTCGCTTTCAATCCATCATCATGCAATTGAAGGGCAAAAGTAAATCATATATGTAAAACAGATAAATAAAGAATATATTTTAAGGCCTTTGTTCTGGCATTCATCCTTAAAAACTCTCCTTGACAAGTATTTCTTTCCATTTATAATACTAAAATATATTTGCACAACATTTCGCGCCCATGTCGAAGTTGTACATTATAATATGACAGTAGACTGATATAATTAAAACCATGCAAAATGGCCAAACACCAAAGATATGATGGATACTTCTCAAATTTAGAAAATCTGTCACCTTCAATTCTCCATAGACATTACTAATGTAACAGCATATTGCACTCTTGATAGTAAAAACACCTAAACTGTTCAAATAAATTGCCCAGCCTTTGTGCTCATCAGGTGCTTGTGGTGGAGTAAGTCCCAATGTTTAGTCGCAGACAAGGTCTTGCAAGCTAAAGCATACACCCAAGTTCATATACGAATATTCTTCCAAAGCTGAAGGAAAGAACTAGGAAACACCGGAGGAATCAATACACTACAAACCATGTAGAATCCAGATCCGATGTTTTATGCAAATACTCTGTCAGTCAAAATTGCCAGAGGCAACCTGCCACTAACTTACATTACAAAGACAGGTTTCCTGAATAGACTGCAGTCACTGATTTGATGCAATGACTTTGGTTTGAATGCCTATCTGACATATATAATGAATAAGCTTATTCAACCCCAAAATACTTCTGGAGAATTCAAAAACACATTTTCAATTTTTTTTTCCATTATACTGTAAATATTATATAATTTGATTAGCTAATGTATATAAAAATGTGTTGCTTTCTTATATCTCTTCGACATGGGGAAGCTTTTCTTGGAAATACATTTCTACATTGCTGTGCACATGGGAGGTCGAGCTTGTATCTTTGCTTTTTACACATATATTTTTTCGCGTTTGCTTTGAAACCAATGTAACAGTCTTAAACTTACTTTCTAATTGCCTGTGCCTGTGTTCAGGTATCCGCACTTTCACCAACAGAAGCCCCTAGGATCTAGTTTATGTTTCCCAATTTGTTGTTGTTGTTGCATATCTGTAAATCCACTCCCAAAGAAAGCAAATATCGTTTTCGACGTTTTCGCTCAGTTCATTGAACACATTGAGCATCATACTACTCTCATTCATCTGTAGAACGATCCACTGAGAGGCTCAGTTGAGTTTCCTCAATAATGTTCCTGGATACCAACATAATTCGCGAGAATTGTGGAGGAACAGAAAATTTCAGTTGAAAATGGCGGCAAATACATGAACCTATGTGAAAACCATAACCGCACGTGAAGGTGGACTTGCAGATAAAAATACTAAATTACAAAAATATGTTCCTCACTCAAGTAGAAGATATAATTTCACATATATCTCAGGCAAGTTGTAACAGTAACTCTTACTAATTGACAATGACAAATTTCTTTCAGGAAACCACAGGTTCATACTATTAGTGTAGCAATCCGTTTCCACTCGATTCATGATCTTACATTTTAAGGAGACAAATCACAGAAAAGACATCTTAGTTAAGATAACTTTTCTTATCACACCATACATCTGGTAAAAATAAATCTTATTTAAGATAACTTTTCTTATAACAAGATATATCTAGTAAAATTCAATCCTATTTAAGATAATTTTTCATAAAATAAGATAAATCTGGCAAAACTGGACAAACTAAGAAAACATTTCTTGTTTTAAGGTAATTTATCTAGAATTGAGGTAAAAAAACTTATTTAAGTACCCTATTTTTGGCAGTGTGGACGGACGGACGGACACCGGACATGGATGAATGCACGCACACACACCAAAACCTAATCAAATGAGGAGGCTATCCCACTGAAGCTTCCATCCAAGTGGGGTGAAATTCCGTCCAGTAGTTCTCAAAATATCTTGCAGACAAGGCCTGTATATACATGTACAAGTAGATGGACGGACGGACGGACGGACACTGGACACGGATGAATGCACGCACATACACCAAAACCTAATCAAATGAGGGGGCTATCCCAATGAAGCTTCCATCCAAGTTTGGTGAAATTCCATCCAGCAGTTCTCAAGATATCTTGCAGACAAGGCAAGGGGACGGACAGACATCCATCCATCCATCCAGACAGCACAAACACTAATACATATGAAACATAATTGACCTCATCCATTTGAATTTCAAAATGTGTTGTATTAGTGGGTTGATTGGAACCATTGATTGGCTGTCCCATCCATCCACACCTACCACTGTAACCATATAAGGAGGAATGACAAAACTATATGGAGAATACGTCTCCCTAAACAGTCGATGGGTAGGTTCTGATTGACTCATCTCTGGTTTGTTCATGAAATATACACATCAGATATGGAATACTTTACATGGTCCGATCTGTCAAGGCTACTTCACAGTGTGAATGGAGAAATCGGCTTGTACACGAAGATGTAATTCTATGTGATCGTCAACAGTCATTATTAGATGTGGTGGCAAATGAGTAAGAATCCCAGAGCATTGATAGAATATGAACAATGACCACACCAATATCTCGCTCGAATGTGTGTGAAGGAACAAACATGACAGCATGAATATGTGGTTGCACATATTAGTCTGCCTGGGCGATAAAAGCAGACAAGGACTCGATACACTTTGTTGAGAAGCAACAGAAATTTGATAATGTGGTGTCTAGCCCTGTAAATTGCAGTTGTCTTTATTGCACTGATGTAAACGTCCTGTCTGTGCCTTGTGCTGTCCTCAGTGTTATGCAGGGTTGATGGCGGGTGTCTGGTTCCATGTTGCTTCAAAGATTTATTCTTTGAAGCAACAGGAACGACTTAGCTGGATGGTGCTTAGTTGGCTCGTCATGATATGACTGAAAATATTGTTGAAAGCGAAGTTAAATCCTATTCATTCGCTCATTCACTGGAGGTTTAGTCAATGTTTTGTCACATCAGAGTGGGATTTTGCCTTTTCAAAGGCAGGTCTTGCTCCAAAGCCTTGTCATCTTACCGAGCTAAGGGAATTTTCCATTTCATTACATAATTACCCTTAACTGTTTAAATTTGTTCACCGTGAATTTCGTCTGATGTCGGCTTCCTTTCAACGAGCTAACAAAATTATATGTTTTTCATTATTTGATCTAGAAACACCACAGACATGTCAGTTTCACAAGAGTACCCGAGGCCCGGGCAAGTCTGTGGGTTTCTGAGTAAGACCAAACCGAAGTTGTGTGAATTAGGTATTTTATTTCTCACTCTCCTGGTGCATGCTTCTTTGTTATACCCCCCGACACGTAGTGTAGGGGGCGTATACTGGTTTCAGCTTGTCCGTCCGTCCGTACGGATGTCCGTACGTCCGTCCGTAACATTTCGTTTCCGGAGCATAACTTGACAACCGCCAGTTGGATTCCTCTCAAATTTGGTATGCAGCTACCATACCATGAGACCTTGCTTGGGATTGCGTTTGGCGCATGTGCGTCTACAAGTGGCACCACCTAGGGTGATTCCGTAACATTTCGTTTCCGGAGCATAACTTGAGAACCGCTACTTGGATTCCTCTCAAATTTGGTATGTAGCTACCTTACCATGAGACCTCGCTTGGGATTGCGTTTGGCGCATGTGCGTCTACAGGTGGCGCCACCTAGGGTCAAAAGTTTCTCAAGTCAGTTCGTAACATTTCGTTTCCGGAGCATAACTTGATAACCGCCAGTTGGATTCCTCTCAAATTTGGTATGCAGCTACCATACCATGAGACCTTGCTTGGGATTGCGTTTGGCGCATGTGCGTCTACAGGTGGCGCCACCTAGGGTCATTCCGTAACATTTCGTTTCCGGAGCATAACTTGAGAACCGCTACGTGGATTCCTCTCAAATTTGGTATGTAGCTACCTTACCATGAGACCTCGCTTGGGATTGCGTTTGGCGCATGTGCGTCTACAGGTGGCGCCACCTATGGTCAAAAGTTTTTCATGTCAGTCCGTAACATTTCGTTTCCGGAGCATAACTTGACAACCGCTACTTGGATTCCTTTCAAATTTGGTATGCAGCTGCCATACCATGAGACCTCGCTGGGGATTGCGTTTGGCGCATGTGCGTCTACAGGTGGCGCCACCTAGGGTCAAAACTTTTTCTTGTCGGTCCGTAACATTTCGTTTCCGGAGCATAACTTGACAACAGCTAATTGGATTCCTCTCAGATTTGGTATGTAGCTACCTTACCATGAGACCTTGCTTGGGATTGCGTTTGGCTCATGTGCGTCTACAGGTGGCGCCACCTATGGGCAGAATTTTCTCAGTTGGTCCATAACATTCCATTTCTGGAGCATAACTTGACAACGGCTGATTAGATTCTTCTGAAATTTTGTATGTAGCTGCCATACCATGAGACCTAGCTCAGGATGTTGCATATGCATCTACAGGTAGTAAGTTTAATATTTCACTTCCCATTTACTTCCTTTTCCTCTTCAATATGGTTATCCAGATGACAGTAATTCGCCTATCTGTTGCAACAGCCCATTTCAAGTCTACACGGTTCTAGTGGTAACAACAGTTAGGTAAAACACAATATGCCTGCATAACCCCATTCTCAACAATCATTATTAACATCAATTTTCTGAACAATCCATTAAACTCATTAATGAGTATCGTCACGACACATGCATAGACAATCCGTTAACCGCACTCCAACCGAGCGAGGTCTCATTGTCAACTAGTTACATACTGTGCCGCCACTCATAACATGTATACTTATATTCCTCTACAAATACTCGTCAATTCCTATCAAATGTGCATCCGGGGGTATCTTGTAAGCATGCTTACTGATGATTTCCACTGCCACAATCCCATTCAGCTTACTCGTGAAACGTTAATCACCCCCATGTATCTATGCCCTTACGGGGGGTATCTTGTAAGCAGCCTTACTGATCATTTTGATCAAATGTGTGCATCCCTCAGACTATGCTCTAGTTTAGCTTGACCTCATAATAAAACATACATGCTAGAAGCTATAATTATTGTCCTCCGCCACGAAGTGGTGGGAGGACTTGGAAATGCTAGCCGTCCGTCCTTCCGTCCGTCCCTCCGTCCGTCCTTCCGTCCGTCCGTCCGTCCCACATCTTGTGAACGCGATATCTCGAGAACAATTCGACCAATCGACTTCAAACTTGGGAAGGTGCTTCACATCAGTTAGACGGCCATTGGTATTGATTTTCACTGAGGTGCGTAATCCAAGATGGCTGCCATTGACCATATTGGATTCTGTCCGTCTCACATCTTGTGAACGCGATATCTCGAGAACAATTCGACCAATCGACTTCAAACTTGAGAAGGTGCTTCACATCAGTTAGACGGCCATTGGTATTGATTTTCATTGAGGTAGTATGTAATCCAAGATAGCTGCCATTGACCATCTTGGATTTCACTCACCCATATTGTACCCATCTGTGTTGTGAACGCGATATCTTGATCTATTCCACCCATCGATTTATAAACCTCACCATCCACAAATCCATATACAACTACAGACTTACATTCCAGTGTTACACTACCCATTACTGCTTCTCAAACCTCCTCAAATTGTCTCAACAATTTCAGATAAACGTCTCTTTCCACATACACATATCCACTTTCCAAGTTATATTTAAAGAGATATTGGAAGCGTATATGCTGTACGCTCTCAAACAGGCTACTTGGCGGAGGACCTGCTAGCTACTCAGCTTGTCTATTTTGTGATGGGGAAACCTCAAGGCCCTGCATGCGATAATGTCTTTCCAACACTGCTGAAGGTGTGTCTTTGTTCCAGGCTAGTTTAGTCCTGACATGGTGTTCCACGGACCAATTGGCTGTGGTCATTTTGGTCACACCCTAATATGCACAGATGACACTTGTTACCGCATGGCACAGGTAACACTTGTTACCGCATGGCTACAGTAAGTTCCCTAAGAATTCGCTACAGTAAGTTCCCTAAGAATTCGCGACACTAACTTTTCATCAGGTCACATGATTTTGTTCCCTGAGTAATTGAAAACTGCTCATTTGTGCCAAAACCATGGTCATAAATATTCAAAGAACATGATTTTGCGTGGTCGCCGGATTACAAATATTGTGGGTTTAAGTAGTTACTCGACAAAAAAATTGCCAAATTTGACGAAGCCTAAATACTATACCGATAATATCCATACAATAATAAACTAAAAAGAATTTGAAGAGATGCTAAATGATCATGCACATATTTCTTCTTAATACTCCGGCAAATTCTGGTCAACACAAGCTCCCACATATTCAGTCAAACAACAAATCAACCACCTTGCTGGGGGTCTAATAATACCCCAGCCACCAGTCAGATTTTTGGACTGGATTCGGGGCCGCGCGCACATCGCCGAAAGTGACTTCATATATAGTAAAATAGATGTTTGCTGAACATTTCGATTACTTTTCAAGTCTGCATAATACCTCGGTTGACCTAGCATTAAATAGAATAATCTGAAGATTATTTTCCCTGTTTATCTGGACAGAGCATATGAAAAGTAGTTCGCTCATGTGCAAAACTGAAGGAGTTGTTTGGCCAGATTTAAACTGAACCAACTGAACCATGCGTATGTGGGTTTTCCCCTATACATCATAGCAACGTAGTAAAGGTCAACTTCCGCTATTGGAGGCAGGGATGATAAATGAGCCTGTGAAATGGAGCATGCACTATGGGGAGGATGACAACAAATAGGACTCCCACCTGTTAACATCGCCAGATGAAACTTTGAGATTGTAATCAGAAAACGTGAAATCACCCAACAGAATAATTTCAGAGGAGTGCACTAAATTGATGGTTGTGTCGAGATGTACGCTGCACGCTTCCCAGATTGACGCGATATATTGGTTAAATCCGCTCTGGTCACAATTCGTTCAAATGCGCGGACATCCCTTCAAATTTCGTTTAGGTTTCATTCATTTGCGGTCATCTTCAACTGGATCATACCTCAAACGGAGCGAGTGTGAACACAATTCCCTCTAATTTAAAGTGCGACATAGAGTACATATTCCAAAATGAAAGAAATATCCTGATGGATATATTACGACATCTCATTATCGAACGATATGGTCATTTAATATGAACTGACCTGCACAAAATATTCGAAAGTGGTCACTTCCGGTCACGAATACTTAATGATCTTACCATACGTACAGAAGTGTCTACGTATGTTCGTACCATGGATTCGGATAATGAAGCCTTGCCAGATAAAACACAGGTTATTTCTATTTGATTGGAGAAGTAATTCTTATAACAATACTACAGGTACTCTAACAATGTCATAGTACATACACATTTCCTTGAACTCGGAACAAATCTGGTTTTGTCGAAAAGGAAAAGAAACTAAGGGAATATTAACAAGAATGGACCATGCTACAGACCAGAATATCGTCAGATAGAATTCACTAGATAAGTACCGGTATAATATTATTGGCTGTACAATGTCCATGAGATATATAGTTATTAGCATGTTGGGGTAGCACCAATAAAATACCTAACTTGTGTTAGAATCACTTGAATAAAATCTTGAATTTGAAATGTAGCATACATGTACCTCTGAATCAGCACGTTAGATAACATTCTCCAATCCACAGCAGACACAGCATATCTGTGACTCGCATAGCAAGCTGAGATTAGTGGAAGACTGAGTGAGACCAGATTCATTGCTAGTGTCCTGTGATGGATGATTAGAGGAGGTAGTTTCCTCAGGGAACACACAAACTGAATGAACTTTCCATTGTGATAGATTTCACGTAATCAACTGTGCACAATGCAATACAGTAATGTTGGTGATTACAGGGACAATTCATGGGTGTGATATGTCGGTTGAGCATTGGCGCGTTTAGCCAATATCAGCCTCTGTTGGATTCTCATCAACAAATTTCTGCCTATGCTACTACATGGATGCATGATTTTAATCAGTGGTAACTTGTATAAATTTCGTGAATATGCATCAAATTAACCTACTATCTGAAGAAAGGACCATTACACTTATCCTAATGAACATTTGGGCAACTGGAAGTTGAAATTATGTCAGATATCACCGTGTTCATATTGATCCACATTGGAGCACATGAAGATGGGAATTAATAGACTACCAAGAAATTTATAGGCTACATGTCATGCATGTAGGCTCCGACCAGGTCACATATCACTGTGCACGCCGTCTCCTGATCGGAGACCGATTTGGGGTGCTGGAGATTGGTTAACTCGCAACAGGACTATTCAACATCGGGCTCGAGCAGATCTGTAATTTGTGTCCATTAATAATTTGGTGAAAAAGACCGTGTCACTGCACAATGGGATGTCGATCATGACGCCACATCATCTGACTGATTCCATGCATTCCATCACTGTTCTGAATTGTGAGGTGTGAATTTGTCTGGTTTGTCAATTTCGAAGCCAGCCCTCCATGCCCGGACCCAAACCACTTTTTTGTCTGTCTGGGTAAGTTCCCGTGAAACGTTCACCAGTTGGACCCGCTTCACCTTCATCACATCATCTGACACGTTCATCACCAGATCTACATAGTCACCCACCGACAGCTGAAAACATGAAGAATGAATAGGGGAGGTAACAACAGGTCTCTTCTGATTGGCTGGATTGTCTCTCAATAAGCCAATGAAATTTGAAGAAAAAAAATAGAATGCAGCAGTGCACATTTTATTTCCGAATTTCTTCAACAAATTTGGAAACCTGCATTTGTCCGGAAAGCATGGAAAGGAAGAATTTTAATAATCATGACACTAGTTCCTGTTTTTGGTACAGGAAAGAGGCATCTGTCTGCACTGAAATATCTCAAGTTCACCTACAAAGTGGGCCCACTGCTAACAGATTATTCGACATCTTGAAGTTCCTCAGGTTTCAAGAACATCTCGAAGTAAATCTGGCATTTTGAAGGACTATTAATCAGTCAGAATTACAACATTTATTTTCAAATCTATACACCTGCTCAAAAGTTGAGCACCACCCTGTTTTATCGACAGTTGTAACACGTAAGTAAGTGCACACTGTACAGTTGAGAATAATGCCATTATATACTGTGTACTTAATAAACTAACAGACACTGCTGTTTGTCAATAATCAGAACTTTACAAGCATGAAAAAACAATGGCTGGAAATGGTGGTATTTCTTGGACAAATTAACTATGTCAGTTCCAGCAAATCTCTTATGGGAAAAATAAGTGATCACGAAGTAAGAATTATCCTGAGCATTTCCAGGCTACAGTACCCTATCAGTATCTGGTGAACCCTCGTCTTATGCAGACGACCTTCTCTTCGAACTAACCAGCTGATCTGTATCATTGGAAGATGGTCCCATTGCTCATCAAGTGTTTGGACCAATTCTTGTCTTGCCTGTATTGCGGAGTTCCTAGCTGTCACTGTAACACCCAATATGCGCTATATTAAAGTGCTCAAGGAGATTCAGATGAGAGCTTTGCGATGGCCATTCTGATTGCAATAGGGTGGTGCTTAACTTTTGCACAGGTGTATAATTAAAGGAGTACTTACCTTAATTTATATAGGTTCCTATTACAAAGGTTAGACCCTTGAAGAAATATAATTAATTATTTTACTGTCGTTCAGAGCGATAACCTGTTATTTTTATTACAATTTGTGAAGTCATGTTTCCGTTTTGAGGTCGACGTGGGCGCCGCCATGTTGCCTGTGGGATGACGTGGCTGATGACGTCAGCATTCAGGACGACGTCACGGCTAACGCTTGATCCAGGGACGTTTCAACTACGGACATTGTATTACTCTGGGTCCCATTTTAATTCGAGGGAAAAAACTGGCGCGGCAAATCCCACGGGGGTAATTTCTAAAAACAATGTGGTTTTGGTTATCTCCGCCAACAGAGGAATTTCTTCCCATAGTTTTTTAACTGTTACTTGCCCGATTCAATTTGGACAAAGTTCGAAGCAAAGCAGTAAACTAAAAGAGCGTCCTCTGCTCTGGCGCAGTGATTTGAGTTGAACGACGCTGCTTTTACGATCGTAAACATTTTAATGATTACACTTGAACTAATAAAATCAACTAGAATTTACTGGGTTCCTTCTCGTGCGAATTATCGGCATGACCAACACGATCAACCTTAAATCTCCATGACGTTGTGACGTTTTTAGATGAGTATGCACTCACTTCCGCTCATCTAAAAACGTCATGTTGTGGTGCAATGGCGGCGCCCATGCACGCCGTGGTGAGCAACAAAATGCTCATTATTTCCTTTATTTCGCATTCTATGAACATATGTTCTACATAACAAGGTTTGGAATACGATTGCTGATAAATATAGTCACACTCAAAAATAAGGTAAGTACTCCTTTAAGAAATAAAGACCAAGGAAGTTGGTTTCAAATTTCTGAGATAAATATCAGTTGGCACGTGTCCAACAGTTTAGACCCAAGGCTGCAGGTTGAAGGTTGCAACTGGAGGACTGGTGCCAACTGGTTTTTATCTGGGAAATTTGAAACCAATTTCCGAGGTCTTTATTTCGATTCGGACAGGTGCAATCAAATATTTGTTCTGACATTCAACAAATTCTATCAAATTAGATAAAATATGTTCGTGCACCATACACCTTCCACATTGACCAAATCAATTTTTGAATGAGTTGTCACTTCCCAGCTGGGTCACTGTGAACATTGTTGCAAACTGCGGTAAAGTATAAATTAGGCGTCCGCTCACTGTAGTTAACCCACCAGACAACAACACTGTTTGACAGAACACAACTCTGCAGGTGTTCGCCAGCATTTTAATATTGGGAATTCAACATTGGTTTTGGTACAATGCTATAGCATTGAGACAAACTGGCGGTATGTTCGAATATGTGTATACTGTACGGTATTCTACCTGGTAGGCAGTAGAATTATGATTATATTATTTATATTCATGATAATTTTGGCAACTTCAGGTCAAAAATGGTCAAACATATTTTCTAAGCCAGGGCTCGCTTTAGAGCACAAGAGATGAAATGCAAAAAAGGAGGCCTTCAAAAAAATTTGCAGGTCAAATGCGAGATGACCTGCAAATGCAACAATTTGATCTGCATTTTTTTATATTTAGGTGTTGGAAATTCTTTTATTGACCACAGCTCAATAACGGACTTTACACTTGTATTAATTTGCGGAACGTGACAGTGTGCGACTACGCAATCTTTTTTGATTGTGCGCGTGTAACTTATCCACACCTGTTGGAAATTTCTCACAGTTTTAATTCGATGTTCGTACTTGGAACAAAGCAAGCAGTTCATTTCCGTCACAATTTCATGTCCATTTTGTTTTCTGCTTTTTTGTGATATTGAGCCATTTGTTGAACCCCCACGATCATACTGTTGATACTTTTGCCAAAATCACAAAATTAATTTCGTTATTTGACGGTCAAATCTCTCAGTTCATTGCAGAAATAGAATTTCTTGGAACAGCGGCGTACGCATGCATAAACAACAGTAAAGAGAGACAGTATTAATCGATTTTTAAGCACTGCAGGAATAGTCTCCCCTGAATAGATTATACATTTGCTTCCCTCATCGATCTCAATTCCGAGGTACAATAACTCGACCACTGCGATGTATTTTGTTTTGAAAAAAAAAAAAAAAATTGTTCCACCTTTTGGAAATTCTGTCAACAAAAATGATCGCCCAAATATCCACTGTACAGATAAAAACAATATCTGCCAAAAATTTAGGACCTGCAATTTTTTTTTGCGGGCGAATTTTCACATGATCTGCAACACCTCAAATTTGGCCTGCTTTTTGCAAGTTGCGGGCCCCCAAATCAAGCCCTGTTTGCTGAACGAGATAGGATAGGTTAAAGAAGAATGAACTGCGAATCAGGAAGGGAGCCACATATGAATGTACCTGCCAATGGTCTAATTTTTCTGACGATTAGTGCTAGTCTGGTATTACATATCCCTCTTCAGGTTCACTCATCTATATATATATATATAACTTTATTTACTGAGGGTTTACAAAAATACTCAGTCAGTTTGAAAAACTGTTCTTCCCTGAGGCACTCTAACAACAAGACAATTGCAAAGAAATAAGCTATCATAATTACACACATACATGTATAAAACAAATCTGAAGGAAAACAAGGATATATATACAAATGTTACTCAATGTTACTGCATGTTCATTAAAAAATTCATCATTCTGGACTTGAATATCCCAAGGGAGGGAGATGTTGTAATATTTTGGTCTAGGGAGTTCCACAACTTTGCTCCTGTATAGCTCAAGCTTTGCATCATATAGCATGTTTTGGGTCGAGGAATCTACATGTACATATCTGTCTATATAAAGATTGATGTCTATAAAGTTTCTATACATACCTGTCTATATATATATACATACCAGGCTGTCTATATATACATACCTATCTATATAAACATACCTGCTTGCTTTTCTTCAGTAGTTTTTCCCCATTTAACAGTAGTTTACTGTTGTAGAACACCTCCTCTACCTTACTGAAGAAAAGTAAGTAAGTGAACAGAAAATTTTGAGTAAACAAGTGAATAGAACATTTCATCTACCTTACTGAACAAAAAAGAAAAACGAATAGAAGATTCATCTACCTTACTGAACAAAAAGTAAGCAAGTGACAAGAACACTTCATCTACCTTTACTGAAGAAAATATTAAACAAGTGACTAGAACATTTCATTTCCCGTACTGAAGAAAAAACTAGAATAGCAGAACGTTTCATCTCAAAAAGTGAATCAAGTACAAATTTATATATGACCTGAAAGACAGAAACAGGAGCATTTATGACGAACTATTAAGAGGAGAGGAGCTCCAGCAGTGTCAGAGGAGTCTCTAAAAGCTGAATAGCTTGTTGCACTACACAAAAATGCTAAATGAATATAGGCTTAGTCCATCATCTTGTATGATGTGAAATACATCGGGCCATTCAAATATTACATTCCAAAAATTTGATTTTTTTACCCCCTCCTCCCGTGTGCAAAATTACCATAGGAAAAGTCCTGATTTTCAGACCCCCTCCCTCCCCCTTGCTGTGTATGTAATACTCGAATGCCACCAATGCATTTGAATAGGAACGCATTTGTGTAATGATGAAAAGCAAGGACATGAAGAAGGGGGAGAACATGGGAGCCCCAAAGGGAAGGGGTTGGGTTTTTGGAGTTGAGTAGGAAATAAAGAAACAGGGAGAGGGTGGGAGAAATAGGGCATCCTCCTAGACAGAGAAAAAAACTGCAAAGTGCAATCATCTATACCGTACTCTATACCAAAAAGACTATGCTTTAAAAAATTGGTAGTGGTGGGAGAGGAGAAGGAGTGGAATGTATGTACTGATAGTCTGACACATCTTCATTATAGCTTACTTTCTGGCCATATTCAGTCCAGCGCTAACAATGGCATCTGCTCTGAGTGACTTGATGTGAAATTTTATCTTCTTATATTCCTTGGGTGCATCAGCTAACTGCTCCACATCATCACCTTCATTGTCTTCATCGGTCTCATAATCAGAGTCATCACTTGTCTCCTAAAGATAGAGTACGTAAATGTCATCACCTTTATTTAGTAAAACCAGAAGTAAATTAACGAGAAGTGTGTATAATCAGATTAGGTGAGCTTGATGACACTGATACTCATCAAACAGCCTACACCACGGCACTAGACTCTTGAAGTCCTTATGCAAGACAAAATTCAAAGGCGCCACATGGAGAATCATGGGTGTGACTAATTATGTACGTTTCATAGCAGGGGTCGCGTTAGAGCATTAGAGATGACCTGCAAAAAAAAATATACCTTCAAAAAAATTTGCAGGTCATTTGATCTGCATTTTTTTATTTAGGTGTTGGAAATAATTTGATGCATCACAGCTCAATAATGGGCTTTACACTGCAAAATTGTTGATTATGTTATATTGTGGACTGGTTCTGCCTTCAAATGTATGATTACACAATCTTTCTTGATTGCACATGTGTCGCTTTTCCACACTTGTTGGAAATTTTAGTTCTAATTTGACATTCGTACTTGGAACAAAGCAAGCAGTTCATTTCCATCAAAATTTCATGTCCGGTTTTCTCCTCCTTTTTCATGTTATTGAGTCAATTGTCAACCCTCATGATCATACTGTTGATACTTTTGCCATAATCTTAAAATTATAAATCATTATTTTGACAGACAGTCAAATCTGTCGGTCAGTTCACTGTAGAAATAGATTAGCGGCGCATGCATGCATAACAACAGTAACAAGAGCCCAAGGGGCTTCAATATACGCCCGTATATCTGGAATTACACTGGTCCAAATTTCAAGGTTGTTTAATGGCCTTGATCCGAATTGGTAGCTAGCAATCCAGAGAACGGTCTACGATTTTGTGCTTCTGAGAATGTAACATATTTCACATCTTATATAGAATGATAAACTAAAATGGTCTGAACTCTTGATAACTAGGTGACCTTGAAACAAGAGCTGAGAGCTCACATATCTCACACTGAAATCGACAAGAAAATAGTAGTTTCCCTTCAAATGAATTCCTTTCAGGCGAGAAAATTGTTCATGAACTTGATGAAGGAAAAAAAATGTGAAGAAAGTGATGAAGTAAACCTTTGTTCTTGAGTTAATAAACAGGTACAAAGTTCACAAAGAACCCCTCTCCTCATTAAATTAGTAAATATACAGTTTTTATTTCACAACAGTTTAACTGAATGTAGCTGTTTCTTACATGCATCAAACATGGGCGACAACTCTTGGTCCACAGGACAAATGCCATATACATGTAAGGGAGACAACTCTGAATATTCCAACCTAACGCATATAGTTAGCTAAACTTCACTCAGTTTTGGGGGACTGTGACCTTGACCTTTGACAAATTGATCTCAAAATGAATATGGCTCCTCTTTGCCATGCGAGTACGGTATACTCAAAGTTTGGTACCAATCCATACCTTGAAACGGGATATCGCATAGACAACAAATGTTAATGGATGACTGGACAGAACACAATATCGCATTACATGATCTCCTCTTCGACAGGCATATGAAAATGTCAATTCAATGATTTCTTGATTTTGTGTCACAATGACCTTGACCTTTGGCCCACATTTTGGTATGTAACACATCATGTCCCTTAATGTATCTACTGCCACAAAAAAAGGTATTTTTAATGATTTCCTGATTTTCGGGTCACAGTGACCTTGACCTGAATTTGGTACATGACACATCGTCTTCCCTCAGTGTATCAATGGACACAAAAAATCATGATTTTTAACAATTTCATAATTTTGGGGGTCACAGTGACCTTGACCTTCGATCTTGACCTACATTTTGGTACGTGACACATCATGACCCCCTAATATATCTACTGACACAGAACAGTAATTTTTAAAAAATTCTTGATTCTGGGGTCACAGTGACCTTGACTATTAACCTTGACCTAAATTTTGGTACATGACAAAATCATCTCCCCTTAATATATCAATGGACACAAAAAATCATGATTTTAACAATTTCATGATTTTGGGGTCAGTGACCTTGACCGTTGACCTTGACCTACATTCTGGTATGTGACACTTTATGTCCCCCTAATGTATCTACCGACACCAAAAAAAAGCTAGTTTTAATAATTTCCTAATTTTGGGGTCACAGTGACCTTTGACCTTCAACCTTGACCTAATTTTTGGTAAGCAACACTTTATTTTCCCCTATTAAATCCACTCACAAAAAAATTAGAAATTTTTAATGATTTCCGGATTTTTCGGTCACACTGACCTTTGACCTCTGACGTCGATCTACATTTGGTATGCAACTCATCGTTCCCCCCTAGGGCATCCACTCACCAAAAATTAGAACTGTAGAAAGAAAACTATCAATGATCAATGATTTCTTGATTTTTAGGCAACAGTGACCTATGACCTCTGACCTCGACCTGAATTTCGGTACGCGACACATCGTCTCCACCTGATGTATGCACTCACAAAAAATTGCGACTGTGGCTGGAAAACATTCAGAGATATAGACCGGACACGAACACTTCAGTGATTTCCTGTTTTTCAGGCCAGTGACCTTTGACCTCTGACCTCGACCTTCATTTTTGTACGCGACACATCATCTCCCTGTAGGGTATCCACTCACCAAAAATTAGAACTGTAAATAGAAAACTGTTCCAGATATAGACCGGACACGGGGGACGGACACACGGACAGACGGACGGAAACCGCCATCACATAATACGTCCGCCTTTTTGGTGGGCGTATAAAAAGGAGACAACTTTTCTCTTTCTGAGTAATGCGGGAGTAGACTCCCCTGAATGTATTTGCTTCCATCATCGATCTTGATTTCGAGATGCAACAACTCGACTGCTAGCCTACGATGTATTTTGTTTCTGAAATCAAACATTTCTACCTTTCGGAAATTCCGTCGACAAGATTGATACCCAGACCAGAATAGCCACTGTAGATGAAAACAATATATGCCACAAAATTTAAGACCTGCAACTTTTCTTTTCCAGGCGAATTTTCACATGGCCTTGCAACACCTCAAATATGTCCCGCTTTTTGCGATTTGCAGGCCACCAAATCGAGTGAGTGATTGAATAGGGTTTAACGTCGCTTTCAACATTTTTTCAGCTATATCACGATGGGGAAGGGAAGGGAGGGGAAGGGGAGGGGCAGGGGTACCTACTTGTAACAGAGCAGATCTAATGCTGCCATTTTATAGTGATGTCCCACTGAAATATCATGCCGTAGGCAGACATGACACCCCACTCAGTCACATTATACTGACACCGAGCGAACCAGTCCTTGTTCTATCCTCTTAATGGGTATCTACTTGTAACAGAGCAGATTTAATGCTGCCATTTTATAGTGTTGTCCCACTGAGATATCATGTTGTACGCCATCTGCACAAGTCCAGGTGATCCCTAAATCCTCGCTCGCAGAGGATTTACCTGTACCTTTTTGGTGATTCGGATGAGTTCTCGAGTCATTGAGTTTGTTAGACAATCTCGTACATTTCATCTCCAGCAGCTGTTTTGAATCAACGCGTCAGTGTCGGAAGCCTGCAGTTCTCGCTTCGACACTCAGTGTCGATTTTAGCCTAACTTCAAAGGTTGTCTGGACGGCGATGAAATTCAAACCAGTCAAAACTCAAACCTCACTGCGGATTGGCCTGAAGAGCTGCTTAACGCGCCTATTGATTGGTACGGTTCAGTAGAAACCCCTCGAGCTATTTATATCCAAAACTGCTATCAGTAACTAACCAAGCCAGTGTATCGATCATAACCTATCGATTGATACACTGGCTCACGAGGATAGCCTTAGGCAGACATGACACCCCACTCAATCACATTATACTGACACCAAGCGAAGCTGTATAATGCTGAGTGTAGGCTTAAGTGAGGCAGCAACAATTTTCATTTCTCAAGTCTTTGGTATGACCCGGCCTGGGATTGAAACCAGTACCTACCGCTTACGAGGCCAACCTTCTAACCATTAGGTCACCAAATCGTGTCCTGCATAGGCTGAGTATTCAAATTCTATGTGCATCAGCTCATCGGATATCCCATGATGCAACACTCGATTTTTGTTTTGAATCTGCACGACACGACACATACCCAACTACATCACATAATGCATTCTAGCTAGTCTGATGTAAGGATGCAGGCTTCTATTGTGTGTCCCAACAAATCTATTGAGTACGTTTTGTTTGATTTTTTAAGAAACAAAAATTGATGTGTTCTGAAACTTAAATGTCACTGGTACAATGCAAATATTATAGTATTCATTCAAAATATTAGCAAACAACATCCAGTATAATTATCTGTTTGAAACATTTTCTGTTTTGGGTAGTCATTCTCTGGGTTAAATGTTGACGTCAGCCATTGTTGATTTGGACCAGTCCAATACTCGTAGGTTTGATGAGCATTCTATTCCATTCATGGAATTTCTACAGTTCCACAATGTCACAAATCAACAGTAATGCCTTGATGTCACAATATGACGTTACAAAGACAATGTATCAATACTGGCCACTGTAGCAATGTCATAGCATTGACCCCGACGTCACAACAGAAAATGACAACCTCCCACTCCTTTGCACATATGGGCCAGTCCCCCTCAGCCTTGGCCACGTCAAAATTTAACCTAGAGTATGACCACCCAAAACAGAAAATGTTTCAAACAGATAGTTCTACTGGGTGCTGTTTGGTAATATTTTGACTGGATACCGGTACTACATGTATAATATTTGCATTGTACTAGTGACATATATTTCAGAACACAACAATATATATTTCTAAAAAAAATCGGACAAAACGTTCTCAATAGATCTGTTGGGACACACAATTTAGTTCATTTGCTTCCAGTACACAAGAAAATTGAGTTCAAGCAGCGATGTTTACAAACAGGACTTAAAAGGTGAAAAGCAAAGATTTTTTTAATCTTCTTTTTGTATAGGTTGAATAATGATAGAAATATCGCTCTGTCTACTTTACTTGGTTTGCTTTGAAGTAGTTAAATTATGTCTGCTGGAAGCTATTAAAAGTTGGCACCCCAAGCCCAGCCGAATTCTGATTTGTAAACCATTATCGCTTATCTTTCCTTGATTGTGACATCAAATATGACCAGCCTCCTGAATAGACGGAATGTTGCAAGACACAAACCAACGTCAAACAAGGCCAGATAAATGGTGTGCATTCAAATCGCTACATGAAAGACGCATAGCGGCATTGTGAAGTGTGGGTATTCTGTTCTGTGCGATACAGTCTGTGGGAAAAGCAACAAGAAAAGGAGGACACATGCCTTTGATCATTTTATAGAATATGCTTATGATGTTGGTTCCTTCATTCCCACAATGTGATAAAACCAGTTTCGGTGAAGAGTGACTACATGTCATGTAGTTCCATCCACCCCTCCCCCCAGGCTGTACACAATGCATCTAATTGAAGGTTTTCCAATTAATTAGCCAGTTCTTCTGTACAACGTACTGGTCAATACAACATTAGCGTAATCAAAAATAGGTACGATAAAATGATACTTGAAAGGTCTTGATCAACCCATATAATGACGGGATCCTCAACATTTTGGCGGGTGAAATTTCAACCCATGACATTTTGGCAGTAATTGAGGGATATGACAGTAGGTGAAATACTTAACAGTGTCAAAAACATTATTAAATTTAATTTGACTGCCGAAAATTCACCTGCCGAATTGTTCCGAATCATAATGACATACCGGTAAAAGTACATGCATCATACCTCTTCTCTCTCTTTGCCTCTTCCTTTATTCTTTTGTTTGAATCTCTTAGTTATCATGTAGAGGCTTGGTTGAGATATTAGAAATGTCTTCTTTTTATCCAAGTTCAAGGCATCTGCGTGAATATTTCTGTAACTCAACGATGCATCAACACATGCAGCGAGGAAAGCTATACCGTTCCATCCATGATGATTGCTTTGAAATGATAATGTTCTTGATGATAATATATGAGACGTTGTTTTTCTATAACAGTATTCTATTTTTATATTAGAGTTCTGGGAAGCATGAGGCATCCGGTCATTTACAGAAGAATCACTGCCTTCCATAAAAGTCTTATTTCCACACTTTTGAAACATGTTACGATTAAACTGCTTCAAAATTGAACATATTCCACTTTCACGATGGAAAATCGCTGAAAGAATATGTGTTGACCGATGAAATTGGATTTGATTTTCCAAGTTAATTTTCAAAACCGACGGCAACATTTTACATGGGCAGGCAGGACGAAAGTGCTGAACATTGCGAACATACTGGAATTGCAACATGATTGAATTAGGGCGATTACAGAATTATACTGGAAAGCATAAAATAAAACGTTCACACATGTCAATCACCAAGGAATGCTTGTAAAATGCAATAAAAACTGTAAACAAATGACAAGAACACTTCCCACGTGTTTCAGTTTGACAGTCTACTAGCTTTGCATGATAGATTCGAATCACCACCATTTTCTTTCTTTAACGTATTAACTATCGTCAACTTTATCAGGAAAAGAAGAATACCCTGAGAAATTATATATGTTAAATTTCAACACATAATATCTCTTGAAATAACTTATAAGGAAAGAAATTATTCGAAACGGTGTCTACTTAAGGAGTTTTCATTTAGAAATGGCGGGAACTGAAAACGATGTTGTTGATGAAAAGCCCAAAGAAGATGAAAACGTTGAAAACCCGCTTGTTATCCAGTGTCTTTCGTGTAATTCTATTTTGGGAGATTCTACAAGTTGGGTTTGTGCCAATCATGATTTGAGAACTATATCATTGAACAGTGAGTGACAGACCTCTCAAGTTAAAATTTTTTTTGCCAAGGCGTGAGATTTGAGAAAATTCGCCCAGGAGACACGAGCCCGCCAATAATTTCTAGGCATCATTTCAATCATACAATTTGTTTTTGCATTTTTGGCCCAAGTCAACCTTGCTGCCCCATAACAAACTTCCATGCATGTCATTGGTCACTGCCAGACTGATGTAAATTTGTTGTTGTAAACAATGTAAATATCTGAGAAGGGCTGTCAGTGTTATGCATAAATAATTGCATCATGGCTAGCCACAACTGTTCCTATCAATAATGCCTTCGGATGATAGTCACAAATGGCGTTCATTGATCTCCATGTGCTATAACCCGTACCGTACAAAAAGTTCATTTTGATGCTCCTTACATGTTATTTTCGGTAAGCTAATTCCTTCTTTTCCACGCTTGTCGCTTTTAATTATTAAAGTTTCCGGCGCTGGTGATCAGCTGTTACACAAGCCGTTTTCACATCAACCCTGACCTTCCCGATGTTACGGTAGACGGTTTCACAACTAGTGGAAGAGGTTCCACATGCACTGAGCTTGAAACGTGAAATCGCCATCAAAACTTCAAATTCTAGCAGAGCGGAAGTCCAGTGTTCAAAGAGAATTTCAAAGCGAGAGAAATAACTCTGATACCTGTTTAGGTGAAAACAATTAGAGGGTCGGGTAGCTGACGTAAGAAAATTAAGTCTGGCGTGTTGACCGAGCGTACTGTGTAACACAAGCGAGTGGTTTCCATGGCAACATAACATAAAATATCCTTATAATAACTGAAGTTGATATAGCCCTATACCCCGATCAAGGTATAGGCCTGTACCTCGAGGTATAATACCCTGATAAGGTATTTTTCCCAACCTGTACCTATCGCCTCATCATTAAAAACTTTTTGTCAAGGGGCTAGCTTTCTCCAGAAAATAAGTGCACCCCCCATGGAAGGTACTGGAATTCCACATATAATTTTTTGTATTTTTCACTCAAAATCCTTGAAATTCCACAGTGACCCCATGGAAGGCACTGGAATTCCAAATAATTTTCAGCTCATCTGGGCCGAAGGCCCGATGGGCTAATGTCATGGCCTGATTGTCCGTCGTCCGTCGTCCGTCGTCCGTAAACATCTTCTTCTCTGAAACCGCTTGGCCGATTAAGCTGAAACTTGGCATGCATGTTCCCCCCATTGAGCACACCAGAATTTGTTCATGCAGTGTCGATATGATTTTAAATATGGTTGCAATGGCGGCCATCTTGAATTTGCCAGTGAAATCTTGTCATCATTATTTTTCGGTAACTACTTCATGGATCTTTCTCAAATTTGGTACACCAGTTCCCCTTTGGGTATAGTTGTACAACATGTGTACTTCAGTCCAATTTGAACATCCAATATGGCCACCAGGCGGCCATCTTGGATTTCCCCATGAAACTTTGTTATCGCGATTTCTCAGGAACTACTGCATGGATCTTTCTCAAATTTGGTACACAAGTTCCCCTTGGGGTCTGGTTGTGCGAGATACCTTTTCTGCTTCGATTCGAAAATCCAATATGGCCACCAGGCAGCCATCTTGGATTTCCCCATGAAACCATTGTTATCTTGATTTCTCGGGAAGTACTGCATGGATCTTTCTCAAATTTGGTACACAGGTTCCCCTTGGGGTCTAGTTGTGCAACATACCTTTTCTGCTCCGATTCGAAAATCCAATATGGCCACCAGGCGACCATCTTGCATTTCCCCATGAGACTTTGTTATCGCGATTTCTCAGGAACTACTGCATTGATCTTTCTCAAATCTGATACACAGGTTCCCCTTGGGGTCTAGTTGTGCAAGATACCTTTTCTGGTCTGATTCTCAAATCCAATATGGCCACCAGGCGGCAATCTTGAATTTCCCCATGAAATTTTGTTATTGTGAATTCTCAGGAAATTACTGCATGGATCTTTGTCAAATTGGGTACACATGTTTCCTCTTGTTGTCCAGTTGTGCAAGATACCTTTTTTTGGTCCATTTCGAAAATCCATTATGGCCGTATCTGGAATTTCCCATGAAACTTTGTTATTATGGAACCTCAGGGAATTACTGCATGGATCATTTAGTGTTCAGGGGGGACAACACAAGTTAGAAACTCACCTATTGCAGTTCTTCAGTAAAAATTTCTTACAGCTAGTTTCTCCAGTTACAGCCAGATGAGCTACAGTGTCGTGGCACTATCGTTGTATTTTTCACTCAAAATTCTTGAAATTCCACATGGAATTTTCATTATTTCTGGGGGAAATATTTGGAATTACAACAAATTATGTGAAGAATCAATGAAATTAATTGAAAAATCACTATCCAGAGTCCCAATGCAATAACCCTGGAATTCCACATAGAAATTCACTGAAGGCCACTGTGTGTTTTTTGTGTTTCCAGAAAATTCTTTGGAATTCTAGTCCATTTTCCTATGGAATGGCCTGGAATTTTCCACACAGAAATTCCCAGAAGACCGCTGAAAATCCAGTTTTTTTTTGGTGTTCCCCATAAAATTCCTTGGGATTCCAGCCCAAGCCCACCCCTTAACATATTCACCAATGGGTCATACCTAAGACTTGAAAAATGGAACTTGTTGCTTCCTCGGTTACGCTCAGCATTAAGAGGATAAAACAAGGACTGGTTCGCTCGGTGTCAGTATAATGTGACTGAATGGGGTGTCATGTCTGCCTACGGCATGATATTTCAGTGGGACAGCATTATAAAATGGCAGCATTAGATCTGCTCTGTTACAAGTAGGTACCCCTGCCCCTCCCCTCCCTTCCCTTCCCCGTTGTGATATAGCTGAAAAAATGTTGAAAGCACCGTTAAACCCTATTCACTCACTCACTCATCCCCCCCCCCCCCTCAATGGACATACTGCTGTCTTCAAAATATATATTTTATGTAATTTGTTTTCCTACAAAAGTTTCCAGAAAATGACCTGAAGCCGATTGGTCGAAAGCTCCTGTGGCCATGGCATCTTGGATTGATACGAAAAGCTCATAAGGTATTAATCCCGGAATCACTGAACCAAAATTTTGCCAAAAAAATTTATACTGATACATTTACTTCAGTTTATTTGAATAACAGTTTAATATGAATCATCTTCCAGGACATCGTGAGTGTGAAAACTTCTCTTGCCTCTATTCATTCTCAAATGCTTGGGGAAACAGTAACGACATATTTATATGAATCGCGGTATGGTGTCATACGCTTTCTTATGGGCAAATATCTCCAATAATAATGAGAAGGAAGAACTTCAATTCACCAGTAGCATGGAACTGATGGTTCCCAACATTTGCCTGATTCACGAAAATCGAACCATGTATGCGTTCATGGAACAAATATGTTTTAGAAGTGGATCAATGTTGGGGAATTCAGACATAATGTGGGAAACCTTGGACACACTGTCACATGATATTACAACATAGGGCTAAAGTGGGTGTCGGAAGTCGGTCACATTGTCCAAAGTTGTCCATACCGGGTTTCAGCAAGTTGTCAATACGAGTCAACTTTTCTCGACTCTAGGTCAGCTCAAAAATGATAAATTTAAGGGGTAGATGACATTCATTTCCATGCGCTCATGGGGCAAAAGCTTTGTGAGTTGTCAAATTTATCACAATAGGCTGGATTTTCTTCCAAAGGTCTCCAGACACTTGGAAATAGATAAAAAATTTGCAAAATACTGTCGGTTTGATAAGGCTAATTAATGACAAATGATTCCTTGTTTCCTGTCACTGTTTTTCAAAAGTGATGTGGATGGGGTCTTAGTTTTCATTATCCATTACTCATTATTTGAAATAAATTCGGGCCAACATCATTCGGCCGCCATGTTTGGGAATGATTAAACAAATGAGTTAGCTCCCCTGATGGAACTGTCTTGGTGAACATATTATTTTCATCGATCTTGCCAGTTAATCGTTAGCTTTGATGTGTCTTTGAGGTTCTGAGCAAACTGATCATTTTACTGATTTTCAAATGTTTTGAGCGAGAAATTGCTCTTACAAAGTGCATTGAAGTACAAAAAACAGCAAAAAATGAAAATAATTGAAAAAAAAAAATGGGCGGTAGGTAAAATGACATGCGGGCGGCTGACGGGGAAAAAAGGAATAAAGTGTCGAAGGCCTATCCTACTGACTAAAAAGTGGGCAGTTAGATTAAAAGATTGGAGAATTATGTAGTGGGACTGACCAAAACTTCACCGGTAGTCACTCTCAACAAAAGGGCAACTTGTAAATGCCTTGGAGATGAACTTCCCAAGGATATACCCAACCCACTCTGATTTTCCACCCTTGCCATCTCCTGGACATAGGGCTGGTAAGGTTCAATTTTTCTGTAATACCACTACAATTTTCTTTAAAAGTTTTTTATTGTAAAATATTCAAAAAGAACTATACGTGCTTTATTATTACAGTGTAACCTGTGTATACTGACCATGCTTGGGACCAATTGTATAGTGTCAGTTTTGACAAGGTTTTGGTTTATCAAGTTTCAACATGAGCAGTGTGACTGTCACAGGACCTACGAAGTAGAGTAGGCATTAGGACTCGAACGCGAATTGAACTCTTGGAAATCCCCACCCCCAGTTGAAATCCTGCCTATATTAAGATGGGCACCGCCCAAGTCAGAATCGCCAGTGATTTTCATCAAAAATCACCAGAAATTTTCATCAAAAGTAGGCCAGCTTAGAACTTGTTGGTAACAGTCTCCTAATGTGCCTTCATTCCAAAAATAAATAACGATCGCCGATTTAATTTTACAATTTTTTAACTAAAGGAAACAGATTGAATAATAAAAAGTTCAGTAGATTTCAAGCTTTACGTGTGAAAATACATTTACATCTCTTTAATGGTTTTCAGTGCCCTTGTCCAGGATCAAAACAACTTTTTGAATCGCATTATTTTCCCAACAATACAACAAATTTTTATATATAGTACTATAGTAGAATGGTAGCATATAGTTTACGGTAATTCAACTCAAGACCAACACCTTCTCTGCACAAGCTAATAATGATTCTATGTCATTCTCCTGGGCATAACCGGTACAAAGACGAATAAATAGCGTCTCTACATCACGTTGTTATCTAGATATATGAGACAACACATTTTGGGTATCAACAATCTGATGAATGTACTATTCCGGTTTTCTATGACGGTTGATCGGTGATTTTCTTCATTGATAAACATTAAACCACCTCAGCTTCGTTGTGTGAATCGGAATTGCATTGCTGTGACACACCAACACACTCCGTGGCAGTGATTCTGTATCCCCTAATCAACATGATCAAGGAATCAAAATGGATCAAGATTTGAAATGACAAGAAAAATTTAGACATATGTAATTTTTTGTTTAAATTATATCCCAGTGTGATATATAGTCAATATTGGAGAGGTACAAAAAAAACTCAAAGTATGTGCTCATATTTCCACATCGTGATCAAAGTTACTTTATCTAGTTAAATTCTACCCAAAGAAAATAAATTAAGACCTTTAAACATGCTGTCATGGCTTTGTTTCACCCTCAGTAAACTTTTATCATTGTTGCTCACACAGACTAATCTGAAGGATGATACCACATCTTTCTTTCTTCTGCTGGGTTATTGCACCAGGCTGACTTAATTGGTTGATGTAGGATATTTCACCATCAGTGAGCAATTTGACCTGAATTTGAAGCCTGATGTGGTCTCTGATGAAATGTTTGGATGTGAAATAGGATACATGTTAAAGGCCACAGTTTACATATATCTATAACAATATACTGAATTGTGTGTATTGAGGCTGGCAAGTTGGTAATAGCAGTGTAGATATATGCACTAACAAATGATGAAAAATTAGCATTTCCTATTTCATAAAAACAATTACGGATGGCATATCCCACCAGATTTTGTACTGTGTTATATATACAGTGAAACATACAGCCAAGGGTTCCCGATGGGCATGACAGTGCACTCGCTGAGCCATCAATAAATAATAAAAAAAATAATTATAAATCAAATTTTCATCAGAATTCGGTCAGCTCAGAACTTGCTGGTAACAATTGCCTAATGCACGTTCGTGCCAAAA